>JADRCD010208179.1:0-14407 GCA_019843815.1 Montemys delectorum | reverse complement strand
TATAGCAAAGTATGCCCTTTAGCAGGCCCGCCGATTCCTGCTTCACCACTTCTTGATATCATATTTGGTAATTTTGTCCAGGTGGCATGCCAGACCCTAGGCAGACACGTGATAGGAATATAGAAGACAATGCCAATGAGCTTCCCATTCAGCTCTGGGGTAAACTTGCCCACAGCCTTAGCAGCTCCAGTAAATGCATGAATGATGTTCTGGAAGCCCCTTGGTGAACACACAACAGCTTCACTTTTCAGAAAGCTATCCATGGGCATTTTTGTGATAGTGATGACATGGACTAGGATCATGACTCCTCCCACAATGCCAAGGTCGTCATGGATGGGGGTCAAAGTAGTACTCTTGGACAGTATTGAGTAAGTAGTCACACTTCTTCTCATGGTTCACATGCATCACACACATTGGGGCATAATAAGCAGAAGAGCCAGAGATAATGACCCTCTAGGACCCATCTTTCAATTCACCCCCAGCCTTCTCCACGTTGATGAAGACACTAGTGGACTTCACTACATTCTTGACACCAATCTCCCCCATTTGATATTGGTGGATGCCTTAATTAAATTTACCACTAGTATGATAAAACACACCATGCCCAAAATAACTTTGAGAGAGGGTGTTAATTTGAATTACACTTACACATCACAGTTCATCATAAAAGGAAGTCAGGACAGGAACTCAATCATGGCAGGAACCTGGAAGCAGGAGCTAATACAGAGCCCATGGAGACTTACTGCTTAATGGCTCTTTCCACAGGGCTTGCTCAGCTTGCTTTCTTATAGAACTCAGGACTACCAGCCGACAGCTTGTACCACTCACAATGGGCTGGGCCCTCCCACATTAAATACAAATTAATGAAATATCCTACAAGTTTATCTAATGGAAGCATTTTTCAGTTGAGGTTCACTCCTTTCAGAGAGCTCTAGCTTGTGTCACATTGATATAAAACTAGCTAACACAACTGACCCCTTATCAATTTGATACACAGATACAACATTTTTCAATTATAACTCTTTGTTTCTAATTTATGTTCAAGATGGCATGTTAATATTAATATCACAATATAGCATAACTTTAAACATCCCACAGTCTTTATAAATTCATATGTTAAAAGTCTAGTCTTTGAAAAATTCAAAATCTCTTAATTATGGACTTGTACCAAATCAAAACCAAATTATATCTTCTTACTACTAGAGAAAGGAAGAGGACATAGTCACAATTTGAATAAAGGAAAATCAAGCTTCAGTTAAATGTTCAGTTATGTGGGATTCACTAGTAATCTTCTGGAGTCCTCCAAGGAGTTTGTGTCACTTCCCCAGCTCTGCCCTCTGCAGCACACACCGTTTATCTTCTAGACTCTGGCTGGCTCCACTCTACTACTGCTGTTCTTGGTGGTCATCACATGGCATTGACATTTCTAAGATTGCTGGAGTCCATTGCTGAACTGAGTTATGTTCTCACCAAAAACTCATGATGCTTTATTCTTCAATCTTATCTAGGTATAACCACATAATCTTATTTTAAAATAAAAATAACCCCAATAAAATCTTTAAATGTCACTCTGAAACTTCACAAGCCAGGTTTCCGTTGTCCACATTTCCCTCAATATCCTAAACTTCTAAGCTCAGACAGAATTAGTCTAGTCCAAAGTTCCAAACTCCCTCCAAAATTCTCCTCCAAATACACGGTCAGATCTCTTACAACAATACCTTACTATCCTGGTACCAACTTAACTTAGTTAGTGTTTCTATTGTTTTAACAAAACACCATGACTAAAAAACAGTTAGAGAAAGAAAGGGTTTATTCAGATGTGCTCTCATTTCATATTTTATCATCAAAGGAAGTCAAGACAGGAACTCAAGCATGGCAGAAACCTGGAAGAAGGAACTGATGCAGAAGCCATGGAAGAGTACTGATTACTTTCTTGCTCCACATAGCTTGTTCAGCTTGCTTGTTTGCTTTTTCTTTTTTAAAATTTTATTCTTCTCTCCAACATTACATGCCAGCCACAGTTTCTCCTCACATCACCCTTCCCAGTTCCTCTCCCTATGCCCCCTCTCTCATAGAGCAGATCTTCCTCTGTTTCCCTTCAAGAAAAATAATAGTAAGAGTAGGCCTCACAGGAATATCCACTAAGCACTGCCTAAAACGATACAATAAAACTGGACAAAAACCTCATCTGAAGGCTGGATAAGGCCACCTAGTAAGAGAAAAGAGGTCTTGAGGACAGGTAAAGGGTCAGAAACATCCCTCACTTCAATTACTTGGAGTCCCTTAAAAACTCAGGAATGGCAATACACAAAATGGTTTGGGATCATGCCCATCAGTCACTAAGAAAATGGCATCTAGGGGGACATTATGGAGGCATTTTCTCAGTTGAAGTTCCATTCTTTTACATAACTCTAACTTGTATCAAGTTGACATGAAACTAGCCAGATCTTGCTCCTGGAAAATAGTGATGATCTGTTGATGTCAAGTTTTCTTTTCTCAGCCTGACAATGCCATGAAACTTGTCATGGGTAGAGACATACTGGAACAGGAAGACCATGTAGTTTAGGTCAGTGAAGGGCTCAACAATTGCAACATCCACTTTCCCAAAGTTAATGGAAGCCCTGGTAACCAAGCATTCATTACGGCCATATTCATTCATTTTGACCTTTACCATTGTGTCTCAAGGACTAGGCTGACACTACATGGAATTACGGTACAGTCTGTGGAACAGGATGAGTGAAAAGAAAGTATTGTTCAGAGCTTCTTTTCTCAGTTCATGGAAGGTTGAAGCAGGAAAATCCCTAAAGCTAACTTGCCTACCAGCTTAGACTACTGGACAAGCTTCCGGTCAATAAAATAAATTATTCCAAAGACAAATGGGATGGCACTGAAAAATAACAGAGTTCTTGAAAACTTTACAGGCGTGTGTACATATATGCATTCATACTTTTAATCACACAAGTAACTCCTAGAAGCATGCACTTGTGTATACACATACATACACGCATATGAACATATACACATTTACATGTACACACATGAAAGAAACATAGGAGGTAGCTATTCAGCAATACAGTAATGTGTTCAAAAGATTATTCCACATCCACATACATGGATTCATATAAACACCCATGTCTTTAGGAAGTATTTGGGGGGATTACATAAAAATAAATCCAGGAAAAGTAGAAAAGTTGGAGACTTGGGCCTGATACTTTGTCTATAGAGCTAAGTCAATGTCATATTCTAAAATGAAAGAAAAACAAAGCCTATACCACCAACTCTATTGACTATAATCTCAATGACACACTTGAAACTGTCTTGTAATTAGTAGCTGCTGGCACATGTGACTCCCGTCAGGGACATTACGAGGTCTGTTGTAGACTCATAGTACTTGGAGGGAAGACAGGACACCAAATCACCACTGATAGACATGTCAATAAATCGTCATGTGATTTGATAAGGAGTGATTAAAGGAAACATTCACTCTGCCTCACACACAGGGTATAGTTAGATTCAGAATCTGCAAGCCAGGGAACCAAATGCCACTTTCCTGTCTCACTGAGCTGCATCAGGGGAAAGATGCTCTCACCTCTAACCCAGGGGAAGTCCTTCAGTCCAAATCCCTGAGGTAGACAACCAGTCTGCAATCCAATTAAAGAGGAAATCTACTATGTGTCTAGGTGGTGCAATAAAATTAGGAACAGGACTGTTGACTTAGAGTTCCCATTTTATTTTCCAGTTATTCAGTGACACATTTGATTTTTCATTCTTATTCTCTTGCTATCGAACTTACTGTTAGTGTTTTAAGGAGACCAAGAGAGAATAAAATGTATATGTAATTCCATAGTACACAACACTCCAATCCCAAATATATGGTATAAACCAATGTCTTTTTTTACATTTATTCCCCTAGTTAGACATTCATTTGTATTGATTCAATGAAGTTAGAAAGAAGACATTAATTGAGAATGAATAGATTTATAGGTTTAACTTTAACAATCCAACCAGTTATTAATCTATGTATGGTTACATAATGTGCGATTTCTCCACAGCTAAAGCTAAACCAAAAAGGTTGGTCAGTGGTCTAAGAAGCAGTTCTTTTAACAAAGATTCAGTGGCAGGTTAAAGGTTTTCCTGAGATGATTTTATTGTATTCTTTTTAAAATAATTATTTAGTTTTACTGGTTTTGTCTGAATGACATGCTTGCATGTATGTATGTATGTATGTACGTGTACAATCTCTATGAATTTCCCATGTTGGATAGAAGGGAACATTGGACCACTTATACCTGGAGTCAGAGTAGTCTTTGAACCACCATGTGGACAGCAGAGAAGAAACCAAGATCTTCTCCAAGAGCAGCCAGTGATTTTAACCATACAAAATTCTCTCCAGCCCTGTTATAAGGGTCTTGATTTCAGAAAGCTGGATTATCTGTTGGGATTCTGAGTTCCTATTCCTGTTTTATAAGGAACATTGGGCTGGGGGGGGGAGGGGGCTCCTGTGTTAAAAATCATGGCTTCCATTTACATTTCACTTAATGAAATGATCCTACAACTAAGTACTGTGTGGAAACCTCTAAATGTGTTCCATAGTGTTGTGTTATTACGAAAGGAATGTGTAATCATCTGATGAATGTATTCTAGTTGTACTAGAGCCAAGTTAGTTTGATAGAGTTTCTGCTCATTGCTTCGATTTTGTTATTGAGGGCAAAAGAGGTTGAATTATTTTCATAGCTGAACTATTCTATGAACGCAATTCCTATACTCCCTGACTAAGTTCGCATTATGAGTGTTTTAACTTGTTCAAGCATTTTGGTCAAAAGAAATGGGATTTTGTTATGTTCAATATGCATACTCACATGGTTTGTGCATGCTCAACCCTCACAAAATATTACCTGACAGAAAGAAATAAACATCATGGAGAAAACAAGATACTCGACTATTTCCTGCCAAGTACATTACTACAGCAATTCTACCCACTGCATTTTCTGTGTCTATCTGCAGATCCCACTTGGGTACTAGTCACTATTCAATGGATCAAAATGCTGCTGGGTCACTCACCAGAATACCTGATAAGATAGCATTTGAGTGATCAGAGGGTTGGCTTCATTATCATTTTCTTATGTAGGTCTCACTGAAAATAACCACTTTTTTGGAGAAACATTAGTTTCTAGACTACCTTCCACAAATACCAATAATTTTGTGTTAACCACACTGGTACCACCTATAGAAATATTCACTGCATCATTTTTAAAATGTAAACATAATCATTAAAAAATCTTTTCAAGTGCATTCATATTTCATAATTTTATATACACAGGGACTGACAGACACAGAACAAGCAAGGGCACATATTAAGATCTGGAGCTTACTCACAACTTTATTATGCATTGGTCAACCTATGTCTACTTGGTATTAACACTAGAATTTTGTCTCCTACCAACTAATGTTATAACACAGCTGACATTTTAGCAGCATTTCTGTAAGCAGAATGAGGCTACAATAGTGTTGCCTGATGAGAACAAAAGCAATGCTCCATATCCAAAGTCTTCTGTGAACATTTTTAGAAATACACATGATGCCCCCCTTCCGATTCACACCTTCACCTGCATTTATGAATTAGCACACAGCTCCCCACCCCACAGCTCTGCCTGGCTTCCTAGAGGCTTGCTCCAGTGCACAATGCAGGGCATGCAAGTGAGACACCCATGACACAATCCTCTCCAACTGCTGGGACCCTAAGAAGCCCATCAGTTTTGAGCTCTGCTTCACACTATTGGAACTCCACCTTCTTCCCAGTCCACACACTTCCATGTGCAATTACAGATTGGTACCCTCTTCCCCACACCACAGGACACTCAAATCTGACACCAATGCCCCAGTCATCATGTCTGCTGTGATCCAAGCATAGCCAGTAATTGTGAGCTCTGCCCCACCCTATGGGAGCCCCATCTTCTTTCTAGTCCATACCTCCACCTCCAATATCTGATCAGCACACAGCTTCCCCTTTCACAGCTCTGCTTGTCTCCCAAGAGACCTACACCACCAAGGTACACCTAGAGACTACCAGTCCAGCCAATATCAGAGACATCCAGATAGCGAAAGGCAAGCACAAAAACATAATCAACAGAAACTAGTGCAGTATGGTAATAACAGAACCCAGTACTCCTAATACAGCAAACCCTGGCTATCTTAACATACCTGAAGAGCAAGACTGTGACCTTAAATCTCATTCCATGAAGATGATAGAGGTCTTTAAAAAATATATCAATAAGTTCCTTAAAGAAACACAGGAAAACACAAACAGTTTAAAAGCTCTTAAAGAGGAAACAAATAAATCCCTTAAATACAAAATAAAACCAAACAGGTGAAGGAAGTGCATAAAACTGTCTAAGACCTAAAAATGGAAGTAGAAACAATAAGGAAACACAAATTGAGACACCCTGAAGATGGAAAACCTAGGAAATAAAACAGGAGCTGTATGACAAGAACTTTAAGTCACTGAAGACAGGAGTTGAAAAAGATATCAGAAACTTGGAAGATCTCGATTGATCATGAATAGGTAGATTAAAAAATGTGAAAACACCATCTTACCAAAAGCAATCTAAAGTTTCAATGCAATTCCCATCAAAATTACAACATAGTTTTTTACAGACCTTAAAAGAACAATTGTCAATTTTGTATGCAAAAACAAAACACCCAGGATGCCTACAACAATCCTGAACAATAAAAGAACTTCTGAAGGAATCTTCATCCCTGAACTCCAGCTATACTACAGACCAAAGGTTAAAAAAAAACTTCTTGGTATTGGTATAGGCACAGATAGGTTGAACAATTGAATCAAATCAAATATGCAGAAATAAACCTACACATGTATGGACAATTGATTTTTGATAAAGAAGCCAAAAATGTACAATGGATAAAAGAAAGCATCTTTAACAAATGGTGCTGGTCTAACTGGATGTCGTATGAAGAAGAATGGAGTACTCTTCCTCTTTCAGAATGACTAAGATTAAAAAAAAAAAAACTCAATAAATAACATATGTTGACAAGGATGTGGAGAAAGAGAAAGAGTCCTCCATTGCTGGTAGGATTGCAAACAGGTACAACCACTGCAGAATTCAATCTGGTAGTTTCTCAGAAAATTAGAAATAAAATTAAAAATAGTTTTACCTGAAGACCCAGATATACTGCTCCTGGTCCTACACCCAAGAGATGCTCCACCATATCACAGGACACATGCTCTACTATGTCCACAGCAGCCTTATTCATAATAGCCAGAAACTGGAAATAACCCAGATGTCCTTCAAATGAAGAATGGACACAGAATATTTGGTTCACTAACACAATGGAATACTATTCAGTTATTAAAGTTGTGGATATCATAATGTTTGTCAGCAATTGGATAGATCTACAAAATATCATTCTGAGTGAAGGAACACAGACTCAAAAGAATATGCATGCTGTGTACTCACTGATAAGTGAGTAATAGCCATAATAAATACCCATGATACATCCCACAGAACCAAAGAAATTAAACGAGAGAAGGAAAAAGTGAGGATGCTTGAATCTCATTTAGAAGTGGGAACAAAATAGTCATAGGAAGCAGAGGGAAGGAGGAAACTTGGTGGGAGATGGCATAGGCAAGGGAATAGAAAGGTCAGGATCAGGTGTGGGGAGAGATAGGAGAGAGGGCCAGGAGAATGAATGGAAATCTGCAGCTGCTGACGCAGCTGGTGGGGATTGGGCAGAACTCTAGGAAGTCAATAGACCAGAATGTGGGAGGCTTCCAGGAGTCAATGTAGGCAGCCATAGCCAAGATGCATAACAGTGGGACATGTGACCTAAAAAGGCCACCACCTGTAGCCAGGTAGTACCCCCCAGTAGAGGACAAGGACACCAACCAACCCACAAAACTTTCAACTTAAAATTTGTCCTGTCTAAAAGGGACAAAGATAGAACAGAGATTGAATGAATGGCCAACCAATAATCAGGCCAACTTGAGACACAACCCATGGGCAAGCACCATTCCATGGCACTACTAATGATACCCTGTTATGCTTGCATATAGGAGCCTAACATAACTGTCTTCTGAGAGGCTTTACTCAGAAGCTGACTGGAACAAAGTGCAAAGACCCAAAGCTAAACATTGGACAGAGCTAAAGGACATTCATGGAAGAGTAGTAGGACATATTTAAGGCCAGGAAGGGGATAGAAACTCCACAAGAAGACCAGCAAAGTCAACTAATCTGGAACTCTAAGGTCTCTCAAAGACAGAACCATCAACCAAAGAGCATACAAGGACTCGAATGAGGCCCTTCCCAGCAGATATGTAGCAGCTCAATGTCCATGTGGTTCCCCTAAAAGCTGAAGCAAGGGCTATCCCTAAAGCTGTAACATGACTGTGCGGAATCTGTTCCACAACATAGATGCCTTGTCTGTCTTTAGTGGGAGAAGATGTGCCTAATACTGCAGAGACTTGATGTACAAGGGCTACAGAAAACCTGGTAGGCAGGAGAAGAATGGTGAACATCTCAAAGGAGAAGGAAGGACACTGGGAGGGGGAGACTGGCAGTGGGGGACAGCTTTTGAAATGTAAATAAATAAATTAATTCAGAAAATTAATAACTTCTAAAAACAAAACAAACAAACAAAAGAAATGCATAAGATATGGAACAGAAATATGGGTAACAAATATTTTTAAATTCTATTTTAAAATACAAAAATATTGGAAAATTAAAGAAAACTAAGAAACAATAGTTTCTTAAAGTAATCATATGAAAATCAGTTGGTTATTTCAATATATTTATATATAATTTGTATATATATGTACAATATTTCTGATTATAATTATATCATTACTCTTCCCCTTTCCTACCTAAAACCTCTTATATGCATCATATTTCTTTTAAGTGTGTGTATGTATGTGTGTTTCTAAATACATAAATACAACCTGTTTGGTCACTACTGTGTGACTTATATGTATGTGTTTTCATGGCTGACTATTTGATATTGGATAATTAAAGGGTATGCTGTCCTTTGAGGGGGACTATTTTTCTCTCTCTCAGTATTCATTGCATTTAGCTCTTTTCCAAGGTTTGGGATCTCAATGTTTGTTCTGCTTTAGAAATTAGCATGTCTATTGATTCCATTCTTGTTCAGGTCATGTTTAGGCATGAAGTTTTTTGTTTTTTGTTTTTCTTTGAACACATATAGACCACTACCAAAACCACAGCCTATTACACAAAGAATTGTGGAGTTAAGATAATTAATTTTTATTTTCAAGTAAATTTTACTCTGTTCTCAACAGGAGAACAATAATCAATGTCCTTCAAGGATCAACTAGGTATAAAGAGAATTTTTTTTGTTTAGTATTTGTTGATTCTGGGTCAGGTTACTCAGTTTGGAAGCCTCATTCCCTCTTTCCCTTCTGGTGTATGAAAGCTAATCCTTTCAAAGATTTGTTGTGTTTTTTTCTTTTTTCTAAGATGAATGTGTGGATACTGGAGGAAGGAAGAGGGCTGAAAACTTGTGAAGAATATCAGATTATCTTCATTCAACAGACAACAGATGCTGGGAAGACACACATTTGCAGGTGGTAGGACCCACTGAAACACCTAATCAGAAATCAATTCAACAAACAGGAGGAGACATTTCTTTTTGTCTGACTCAATTACTTTGGAAGGAAAAGACAAAGTGTGGCAATGATGTGGACACGATCTCCCTGTGCAGATTAATAGACTAATGCCAATGTCCAATTCAGGTCACATGTTTCCCTCTTCTTGAGTTATCAGATGTAGACACATGAAGTCTGAAGTTGAAAAGACTCTTAGAAGCCATGTAAACAAGAGAAGCCTTTAAATCAAAAACTCAGTCAAGTGAACTCACAAATCTATGAACATCCTGCAGCTGCTGGGCGGGTGATGTGCTCTCAGTGGGTCAATGTGGACCCACAGCCTTTTGAAAAGATAACAAAGGCTGCATCAATAGCCTGCTATAGAGCTAAGCCATTTTGATATACATGCCATGATTGTCAGATGCACTCTTCAGAGGCAAAACAATTCTGATTAATAAATATTTCCAGCCACATGTAAGGTAGGTATTTGTGTCTTAGCCCAACAGATCTTTTGAAATATTACTTTTCATTTATCCACACAACATATATGCTTATTTTTATAAAATGGAACAATGGTTCAGTGATTAAGTGTGCTTGCTGAATAATAGTGAAACCCTGGGTTCGAATCCCAATACCCCACTTAAATAGTCCGTGTTGACAGAGTGTCTTAGTCAGGGTTTCTATTCCTGCACAAACATCATGACCAAGAAGCAAGTTGGGGAGGAAAGGGTTTATTCAGCTTAATTCCATATTGCTATTTATCACCAGAGGAAGTCAGGACTGGAACTCAAGCAGGTCAGGAAGCAGGAGCTGATGCAGAGGCCATGGAGAGATGTTCCTTACTGGCTTGCTTCTCCTGGCTTGCTCAGCCTGCTTTCTTATAGAACCCAAGACTTCCAGCCCAGGGATGACATCACCCACAAGGGGCCCTACTCCCTTGATCACTAATTGAGAAAATGCCCCACAGCTGGGTCTCATGGAGGCACTTCCCCAACTGAAACTGCCTTCTCTGTGATAACTCCAGCTTGTGTCAAGTTGACACACAAAACCAGCCAGTACACAGAGGAAGGTACAGACATGAAGATTTCTGTTGTTAGATAACTTGCCAATTTAGTTCAGGGTACAGTAAACAATCTCATCTCAAGAAATAAGTTAGAGAATGAGAGAACAGAAAACCTGTAACCCTCTTCCATCTTCACAAGTACACATAATAGATGTATTAAACATACAGATGTGCATATACTATCTACGTAGACCATACCCATACACTCTGTTACACATGTCAAAAATTATCATGATGTTTCAATAGCCTGTACTTTTTAGAAACTTCTTTTTTTTTTGGAGGGTAGGGCGTTCCAGACAGGGTTACTCTGTATAGCCCTGGCTGTCCTGGAACTCAGGCTGGCCTTGAACTCAGAAATCCACCTGCCTCTGCCTCCCAAGTGCTGGGATTAAAGTCGTGCGCCACCACTGCCTGGTTTACTATTTACAAACTTCTTACCTCAAAAGACACCCAGAGTAAAGCTACTAGCAACTTCAAATTTATCTGACTAGGACTCTTGGTGTCTTTGACATGGGACAATTTAATAAAGTTTGGCATTGAAAGAAGTCTGGGTTAGATGAGAAAATGTTGACTATAAAGAAAATATTAGGCATTGCTTCTGAATAGGTGGTGCTCTGTGTCCAGATGGAGCCAGGTGAGGCCTTTGCAGCATTACAGCTTTATCCATAGCAGCAACAGACTCTTATTCTCACTTTATACGTCAGTGACTGGGGTGACATAGTGAAATATGAGAGAAATGTGGTTTCTGGAACCTAAATTAAATGAAATAAAGAGTGTAGAAATGTCTTATAAATGCTAACTTTGGATGAGATATTTATTATACCATGTCCTATAAGAAATAAAATCAACTCACAGTGTAGAACTTTGGATTTGATGTTTTATTGTTTTGTTTTGTTTGTTTGTTTGTTTTTTATTTTTGAGACAGTGTTTCTCTGTGTAGCCCTGGCTGTCCTGGAATTCACTCTGTAGACCAGGCTGGCCTGGAACTCAAAATCCACCTGCCTCTGCCTCCCAAGTGCTGGATTAAAGGTGTGTGCCACCACCACCCAGCTTGGATTTGATGTTTCAAGCTCACACAGCATATCCTTTTTTCATCTTTGCCAACTGTGGACGAGAAGGACTATTATCATGCAACTTCTCAAAGAAGTCTATCCCAGTGGAGGATTGCTGATAGGGCCTGCCACCATTGATTATGGGATAAATCACTGTAGTATTTTGTTTGTTCACTTTAAGACATTAATGTATAGCTTAGTAAAATTACTAAGGTATATTAAGAAATATATATCTTACTTACCTATATTGTTTCTAGGTATCTCTTTGATCAGAATACTTGATACTCATCATGTAATTGAATGAACTATCCCTGAATAATAGGCATAGCCTAACAAACTCTATAAAAACAATGTGACCACATACTAAAGGACCATCTAGATTCCAGTGCTCTGCAAAACTATTGAAGGAGAGAAAATACCCAAGAAACTCCCGGGTTACAGGATAGAATAGTTCATTTGACGTATTTCTGATACATATTCTACTATGACTCAGGAAAAAAGGGACTTCATTTCAAGTGAAGTTAAGCTGGAGAAGAGACACGAACAAGACAAAGGAACTCTTCCCAGAATAATGGATACACAGACTCTATGGACTACAGGAGAGATCAGAAAACAGTGCTTTAAGAGGTTGGTATGTTTTAAGCAGACTGAGGACAGGAAATTATTCAAAAAGAGTAAATAAATCACTTGAATATAACACAGTCATTCCATAGAAGACATTTTAGGCTACATGAATGCGGCCATGTCACTATTACATAGACTGTGAGGGGTAACATTCATGGAGATAATTTTTAGGCTTTGTACCTGAGAGATGAGGAAAGGTGGATAAAGACCAAATGATAGCATCTACCTTACTCTCCATTACTCAAACTTAAAAGGAGATTAATCACACCTGAGTTTATGTTTATTTTGCTGTTTTTGTTTATTTTTTAGTAAAATCCTCATATATTTCAGTCATATGCTACGTACACACACACATATACACACACACACACACACACACACACACACACACACATACATACACACACACACTACCAAATTTTACCTTGACAACCAGTTTTCTTCATTTATGTAAGGAAGAAATATATTTTGCCTTTATAAAATTATAGCAAATACCAGTTTCCTTAAGATGTTCATGCAGAGATGAGGAAAAATAATGCATTTTCACAAAGCTCATCTTAATTTCTTTTTGGAAAAAAAAAATCATCCTTCAGTGCACCAAGTCATAAGGAGGCGTAGCCAGCAAAGGCTGCACAGTTAATGTTGCTCACGGACCCCTATGGAGAGGAAGGATTTTACTAGAACTCTATGAAGTGCCTTGAAATTAATTTTCCTATAATAGAAACTACTTAAAAGAATTATCTTGCTGTGCAGCAAATCAGTTCATGTGGCAGATTTATGCTTTCATCTAGAATTTTCTTGAAGGGGGCAAAGGCAACAAAGAGATGGTTTGGATGAACTTAAAATCAGTCTGCTGAAGCCTGGAGTTTTGTTCTTAGGTTGAAAGAACTTCAGAAATACTGAGTCCAAAAGAAATGAAAAACCATTTTGGATAAACTTCAAGACATTTTAGAAAAAAAAAAAGTGATTTCAAGCTGAAAAATCTTCTAAGGTCACAATTATTTTAAAGATTCTGAGCTTCTGGTCAGTGATGTGCAGGCACACACACGCACAAGCATAGATGTGAATTAAATTCCACCTGTGGGCAAATTGCATCTCTGAGGATATTTCAAACCCTTTGTCAGAGCGTGCCCCTCGTTTTTGTATGTACTGTACAGGCAGTACACAATAGCAAACCACCCCAACTTAACCCAATAATGTGTAGTTAATATTTTGGTGATCAGTTGGATGACGTTGCTTGGCTTTTGTCTCATGGATACTAATACAAAGAAAGAGTAAAATTCTCTACCATCCCACCATCACATACTTTAAGCAATACTGAGCATAAGCCATAAGAGGACTAGGAGTGTAGGAATGTCATAGAGTTCGTTTTGTACCAAGGCAAGGAAGTAAAGGCCTTTGTTTCTGTCCTTGCTGAATTTAAGTTTAAAGGATGCTAGGAAATAGATGGTGTGTTGTTCCAAGGAGATGTAGTTCTTCTGAGTATTTGATGAGTTCTGCAACACAATGAAATCTACATTTCCCCATTGTTTATTAACAGCAACCTCTTTCTGGCTCTCAAAATACCACACTCTCTGACAACAGGAAAGATTCAGAAGGTGATAATATTTGGAGGAGACACTTAGTCAGTATGAATAGAGAATATTTTTCAAGAAAGACAAGAGTGAAAGATAACACAATGGAACCAGTCAGGAAGAGTAAATGAGCAAAGACATATTAGCCAGATTATACTTCTGTAGAGACAACAGTGTGGTAAATAAAGACTGGGAGTGGAATAGGGAAGGAGCTGCACATGTCTTCATAGTGCAAACAGATTCTGAGCAAGTGTATGAAACAATACCTGTTGGTTATCCAACTCACAAAAAAGGGTCTCTAACCAAGTTACAAAATGGGGTTTAAATATCATAGGAAAAGAAAAAATCTGTTGCTTGCTGCTTAAGAAATAAAAGAATATAAGCAAGTGAGGAGCAGCATCAAAGACCCAACACTTTAGATACTTTAGAGAGTCCAGCTCTAAATGTTATGATCACCTTGTTTATTGGACTCTTATAA
>JADRCD010208177.1:0-19333 GCA_019843815.1 Montemys delectorum | reverse complement strand
TTTGTATTAACAGTTTTTACATTGCTGACACAACAATACCAGTCAAGAAACAATTCCAGGAAGAATGGGCTTGCTCCAGCTTACAGTTGAAAGGGATCCATTCCATCGTGGGCTGGAAAGCCTGAGGTTGACTGGTCATGATGTTATCTGCAGTCTGGAAACAAAGAAAACAAGGAAGCTTGGTCAGGACATGAAATCTTACCCCCAGTGACCCACATTCTCCATCAAGGTTCAGCCTTCTGAAGAGCTTACCACCTTACGGAGAGCAGCTGCAGCAGCTGGAAGTGAGGGTTCAAACACTTATGGGAGGTACACCATGTGCGTTCTGGGGAGTCACACTCGGTTCAAATCACCGTTTTTGTCTCATAATTTGCATGCATATTGTACAGAGGTGACTGGTATACGGCAGATGCTTAGCATATGAAGACAGGATTTATGAATTTATGAGAGAAGACTGCCCCCTCCCCAAGAAGAAGATACTAACGCAGTCCCATCAGAATCCTCAGCCTACTTCCTTGAAGGATGCCCTGAGATAAAGTCAAGGTTTCCCCAGGAACCTCTGAGTTTTGAGAAATCCTTGGTCCTGGTTAGAATCGTATTTCTTCCTATCAAGTGAGTGGTTAGCACTCAGCTCTCTATCCTTACTTGTCCCGGGTTCCTTCTCAAACATGGCGTCACTGCTTATGACTTGTTCTTCTAGTTCAGTCTCCTTTTACCTATACATCTTCCTCGAGCTCCCAGATACCCTAGTCATGTTCTGGCCACGTTCTGGCCTCTCTCTCTATGTCCATCACCATGAGACAGAAGCCCTTACACAGTGGTGCTACTACCTACAGTCTCAGAGATAAGTCTCACTGATCCATGCTGTCAGCATAGGCAGGCTGAACACCACAAGACAGTGTTACTGAGCATCTTCGTATCTCCTTTTGCTGTGGTTGAAAAAAAAATACCTTGACTTTCATGTTCTGTAATGCTTAGCTGTAACACCGAATATGGTGTTGCCAATCTAGTGTGATGTCATCGTCAACCTGTACTGACTCTACGTATGGTTCTGCCCTTGGCTGGCACTGGCACAAACCAAGCCAGAACACAAGTCTTTCAGAAAGACCATTCTGATTTCCATGATGCTCGCACACATGAATTTAGATGCACTTTGTAACTGCTAATTACCATGACGTAAGTCCAACTTCCACTTAATAAAAGTTTTTTTTTGGGGGGGGGTGTAAAAAATTATACCTTGACAAAAGCAACTTAAGAGAAAGGGCTCTTCTAGCTGACAGTCTGAGGGTGTAGTCCATCATGGCAGAGGCATCAAGGCAGCAGGAGTGTGAAGCAGCTGGCCGTGTGACACAATGCGTCAGGAAGCAGAGAGAGGAGTGTTTGCTGCTGCTCGGTCTCCTTCCTCTACTTACATAGTCCAGAATCCCAGCCACAGGATGAGGATGCCAGCAGTGGCCAGGCCAGTTCTTCTCATCTCAATCGATACAATCAAGACAACCTCCTCCTACAGACTTGCACAGAGGTCTACCTCCTTGGCGAATCTAGAGTTGTCATGCTGATAATTAACACGAACCACCCGAACTCAGGTCCTGGAAGGCTTGGTTGTTCTAGCCATCTCAGATAAGCTTAGCTCAAATGCTAGATTCTGAACAGAGTCTAGGAAGGCGACAAGCCTTTCTAGAGGAGTAAAGGTCAACTTTGAAGTAGACCACACATTCTGAGAAATATAGGGGGACCCATAGGATATATGTTACCCTCAGCGTGACAGAACTTTGTGAAAATTAATCTATTGCCATGAGTGATAATCAGTGCTTCTCATGTCAGTGAGGTGGGCACATTTCCTGCCATCTGTACCCTCAGAGATGTAGCTCACACAGAATGCAGCAGTCATAGAATATTTTTCCCCTTTGGGAAAACATTGAGTGAAGTAAGCAGAGAGAAAGAGACATGGTTGCATGTCACCTGTTCAAGTTCAGAGTTCTCCTGGTTGCTTGGGTTGTTGCAACTTTGTGGGGTGACAGATTTAGGTAACGTCAAAACTTGTCTTATATTAGACCAGCTGCTTGTGCTTGGCCATCTCCCGGGACTTCAGAATCAACCAAAGATGATTTTTTTTCTTCTATCCTTTCCAGTTTGGACCTCCACATGGCAGAAATAAAACCTCAACTGATGAAGAAAATGGGATTTCTAACTCCTACCACAGCAAGTTTCCTCTTGCGCCGGCCTGGGGCACAGCTGGATGGAGCTGTTCAAGGTGGGGTGGGATTCATTTTATCTTCAGACAGATATGTTCCCTTCAGTCAGGCAATGGTCACTGGCTGCTCACAACATCCATCCCACTGGCTTAGTCCAGCTGAGAACCATCTTCACATGGGGTGGGCTGACCAGCTCATCTTAGGTCATCTGGAATTTGTCCAGCTTTAAAATAGAGTGCCAAGTGCCAGAGATACTCCCAGTTCCAGAGTAGGCAAGGAGTTAGTCACCTCAGGTGAGATGACCTACAGAAAAACAAAACAAAACAAAACACTGTGTTATAAGAGGAAAGGATAAAGCGGGGCTGAAGAAGGAGGAAACACTTCCTTTATCCTAGCTGGGCCCACTCATTGTGAAGGAAGTCCCTATCCCACTGTGCAGATTATGTTTTAAGGCTACACCAATAGCATTAGCCCAAGCCGTCACTTTGGAGTGTTTCTTCGTCAACCAGAGAGCCAGGGTTTCTCTGCAGGACCTATATACACCATCCAGGCCTTGGCCTGGCTCTGCTCTGTGGTCTCACACCTTATGACCGTTTGGCTTTAATTCCCATGCTTGCCTCCGGTTCTGCTTCTGTGTCTCTTAATCCTATGTTTACTCTGGCCTTCCTGGCCTCTGGATACCACTGCTCCATCATGCTTGGATCTAGCCTGAAGTTCCCTCCCTTGGGTCTTAAGTGCAGCCACATGCAGGAGACATTTTGCTGGCTTTCCTGCTCATGCAGCTCACTGCTGCCCCCACCTGTTCCCACGTAGAATTCACTAGCTATTAATATTGGAGCTGAATGTAGGAGGGCTCAACACCTAGTCACAGCTAGTACACACACACACACACACACACACACACACACACACACACACAGGGCGTGGCTCAGAGGAGTGAAGTAATTTCCCCAGATTTACAAAACTAGTCAGTTCTAAAACTGCATAGAACTCAAAACTTTGAACTCTTCCTACTAAACATGCTAAGTCTATCTACTGTGGTGGGGGCACAGTAAACATGCAACTGACAAGTTCTAAGGATTCCCAACCCTCTTCCTCTCCCTCCACATATCATTGTTACCAGCACTCAGTAAGATCAAGTACATACAAAGGTACTATACAGAATTTTAAAAATGAATATCTACTCCTAACACATAAGCCAAAATATGATTTAAAGTCCTTTTTCTATTTATTGAATTTTGCCTGCATATATGCATGTGCACCATTTGCATGCCTGGTGCCCCTTGAGATCAGAATCCCCTGAGAGTGCAGTTAGAATGGTTAAGATTGGTTCTGGGAACTGAACCCAGATCATCCAAAAGAGAGACGTCCTCTTAAACAACGAGTCATCTCTCAGCTCCAGAGAAGAAATATTGTAAAATACATTGTAAAATTATGTCCTAACAACTAATAGACTAGTTTCTAAGCTTTCTAAATGTATTCACTGTTAATCATGGTTATTATGTCATTTTTCCTTCATGATCCAACTACTGTTCTAAACCAGTGGTTCTCAACTGTAGCTGACATTGCAGGGCCCCTGAGTCAAAGCCAATTTATGTTTATGTTAAAACATATTAACAACAAATGCAGTTTGATAAACCATAGTCTCTCTTATGTCAACTATCTCAAATCAAAATTATTTCAAAAATGTAAAACAAAGTATCTTGCTTCAGCCTCCAGAGTAGATTAATTTAAGCTATATCATTATGTACTTTTTAAATTTTAAATACAGTCTCCCAGTAATTTTTAAAAGTAAGAAGGAGATCCAAAAGTTTGAGAACAGTTGTTATAATCAGAAATTCTTGCCAGGCATGATGGCGTACACCTTTAATCTTGGCACTCAGGAGTCAGGGGCAGGCAGATCTCTGTGAGTTCAAGCTCAACTTGGTCTATATAGCTAACGAGTTCCAGACACCCGTAGATACATAGTGAGATCTTGTCTCAAAAAAAAGAAAAAAAAAAAAAGAAAAAGAAAAAAAAAAAAAGAGTTCCCCTTATGTGTATTGAGGGATAGAACCTAGGCCCATCAGCATTCTGGGTAAGTACTAAGGAACATTCTGATTAAATTCTAAATTTAAAACTAATAAATGATGTTAGGCATGCTACTGAGAAGAAAACAAAACTATATATTGTCATCTTCAAAAAATCAAAAAACCCTCTTCCTTTGAAGCACCCTTTCCTTAGTAATGGGTGGTGTGGGCTGATGTGGGAGGGCCCAGGCCACTGTGCGCAGGTTCTGGATCGTAGAGAAGGCCAACTGAGACTCACACCCACCCATAATGGGAAGCGTGCTCTCTTTAGGGAGAGCTCACAGACTTTGACAGCAGGACCTGTGTTAGCACCCTCTACAGGCTCAGCGCAAACACCTTTGCTGATTTGCCAAATTAAATCCTTTGTCCAAAGTAATCTGCCAACAGGCTCCTGCCTTGACTTTGCCTGGCATGCTCTCTCTCTCTCTCTCTCTCTCTCTGTCTCTCTCTCCTGCTTTAGAGAAGCAGCAAAACAGCTCCCGACAACCTCCTCCTATTTACTTTAGACAGGGACATAGCCCAGTCTGGACCCCATGGAAGGACACTGGCAGAGGAAACCTACTTGAGGGGAACCCACTTGAGCTATTTCCCATGCACCATGATCTTTTCCAGAAGGAAGAGCCTCCATTTCTTTTGCTCAAATGTGTTATGCCTAAGTTATGTTTCCCCAGGATAGCCTTTTCTGTTAAAAATAAAAAATAAAATAAAAAAGCTCTACGGGCTATGTGGAAGGTTCACCCCCTTCCTAACAGCCCTGCAGTAAATCTCTAGCACTGCTACTAAGAGCAGAAATATCTTTTCTCCCTTTTCTTGAATCCAGAAGTGCCAAATCAGGTGTTAGCAGCATCATGCTCCCTCTAGCTGCTCTTGGTTAGTCTTTTCCCTGCCTTCTGGAGGTCACCCTTGACTAGTGACCATCCCCTCCAATCCCTGATTTTTAACCTTTCTTCCTTCTGTCTTCTGTCAAAGGCATTTTTTTTCCCTAGACAGCAGTCATTAGATTCAGATAGGGCCCATACTAATGTAATATTATATTGTTTTCAACTGGTTCATGTTTAATCATCTTGATTCCACGGTCATGTATGCCTAGAATTTGGGAAGCAGAGTCAGGAAGATTGCCACAACTCCGAGGCTAGCTTCATCTACATGATGTCTGAATTTACTAAGCCATGTTTACATAGGAATAATTTGCCTTCTTTTTAAAGCTTTTTTTTTCATATAAAAAACATTCTGAGGTTCCATTCTGAATTTTGGGGGAGATACTATTCAACTCAATACAAAGAGCAATGCCCCTCAGGGAACATTTGCCCCCCTTTATCCTTTTCCCTGATAGAATCATGCCACTCCATCTTCCTTTCCTCAGTCAAAACTTAGTCAGGAACTCACACACACACACACACACACACACACACACACACACACACACACGCTGGCAACAAGATAAACTTGCCAGCAAAAGTGAAGATGAACAGGCAAAAAGCAAAAGCTCCCTTCTTCCTTTTATCTTATCTGCCACTAGGAAGGGCTGCACACATTTAGGATGATGGCTCTCCCCTCTTCAAAAAATGAGATCAAGACTATCCCAAAACAGAGGTGTTCCTTTCAGATCCAGCCATGTTGTCAACCAAAATTAACCATTGCCTCTAGCATGATGAGCAAGGGCCCTTCCCTAGACTCTGCCAACTATCTGTTCACCCTGAGTCTAGACGCTCATAAAAGAGAATCGATGGCAGACACCAAATATCTGGAAACGAAGTAGTTTCCCTCAACAGAATAGCAGCTCCAAGAGGGAAGAGAACTGTGTTTGTTCACTAATATGTGCTCTGACTCAAAGACAACAAAGGCAAGATGGCAAGGGCTCTTCAGTAGACTGATCAAGTACTCTGGGAACATCTCTGAATTCAAGGCTTTGAAATCGTTAGAGTCTTGATTAAAGCCCATAAAATAACCATTGTTCCACATTCTGTGCTGCTGAGATCTGATATAAAATGTTGCCAAAGTTCCTGCCAATACTGCTTTGCGGGTAATAGGATTTCTGTTGTATAACTAGTCAACGCTGCCATTGTAATGGGTAAGGAAATGGGTGTGGCTGTGTTCCAATGAAAACTCACTCTACAAAACCATGGAGCAAGCTGGACTTGGACCAAAGCCATAGTTTGCCAATTCTTTCTCTAAATAAATGCTATCCTGTACAAGTCCTTTTCTATTCTTCTCTCTTTACCACCATCCTTTACTGTCCCTAGCCACGAGAACATCAGGAAGAATGTCACTTTTTTTTTTTTTTTTGTCAAGGATGCACAGACACTACACCTGCACCTGCACCTGGAGAATACAGTTTGGTATTTGTTGAACAAACAGGTGGATTATCTCACACAATCTATAGAGTAGGTGCTTCTGAAAATGCATGGAGCCTGAACAAAGCAATGCAGAAGATGTGTGAAGGGAGAGGCAGCTCTAGGACCACACACTGAAGACTGACAGGGCCACCAGCGTGCAAGTCCTTCCTGAGAGAAATACACATGTGCAATCTAACCTGTGAGATCTACACTGGGGGCATTATCCAGCAAAGCCAGGTCACCCAGAATTCTGGGGGCCTAACCTTTGCTCCAGTGTGTCTAGAAGACAGGATAATAAGCCAAAGATTAGTCTTGTACCTGGAAGTTTAATGGTTTCCTTGTTTAGTCTCGGGTAAAAATGGTACGTACTAATTATTCCTCTTTCCTATGCCTCCCTCTCAGAATGGGAGGAAGGTCTTCCTGTGTCTGCTCCCATTGTTTTATTTGAGAAGCATATTGCTTGACTTATTTTACAGATCTACAACTAACCAGGAATTTGCCTTGACATTCGCTTATGTTTGTTTTACATAATATGAAGTCTCTTGACTTTGGCTCTGAGTTGACGCTTGACTTTGGGGCTGTTGGGATGGAGGTAAGCTTGTGAAAGTGACACCATGAAGAGAACTAGGGGTGGAATGCAATGGCCAGAATGTTTGTGTCTCCCGGAGTTCTTATGCTGGAATTCTAACTCCATGGCAATTAGGAGGAAGGGCTTTGGGGAGGTTAGATCATGAGGAAAGAACACTCATAAATGAGATTAGTGCTCAGAAAGGATGGCCAGTGGAGTTCACTTAATCCTTGCCCTGATGAGAAAACAGTAAGAAGTTTGAAGTTCTTCATCTTGCCGAGTGGGGATTAGATACTCGTAGTAAGTCATTGGTTGTTAATTGGAGCTTTATAAATCCCAGTCTTCATAGTACATTTTGTTTGCTTAAAGTGGAGGAAACCTGAAATATTTTAGAGAGAAAAATTACCCATAAATATGACATAGTTTAAATAAAGTAATAAGCACATAACTTGGTAAGCATACAGTCAATGGTTCTTTCTTGTTGTGTGACAGTTACTAAGCTAGATGCTGGGCTCACAGCCACAAATGAGGGAGGGATGGTCCATGCCCTGGCAGAGCTCAGGGCCTTATGGTGGAGGCAGACAGGATGCAAATCTTTAGCAAGAGTCAGAGTGATGGTGTGAATACAAATAAGGAGAGGAACTGCCCCGACACAGAAGGCGAGAGAACCTGCTTCCCAAGTTTCCTTCAAGGTATTTTCTTTAGAACACATGTAATTATAAATTCTTTATTGTCTTACTCTATACACCTGTAGACATATGACCTTTCTCGTGACGTGGGGGACATCTCTTTTAAATGTAATCTTCAAGGGAGATGGTTCCCTTCTCTTCTTGGTTCCTTGGTACAGTCGGGGGCCTAGTTACTGCAAGGCATCTCTGTCTCCATCTGCCTTCTCTCAGGAGGCTAGCTTGTTTCTTGTTTAGCTCAAGCCAGTTAGGTTTTTTTTTTTTTTTTGTCATTTTTTTTATTAGATATTTTCTTTATTTACATGTAAATTTCTCCTTTCCCAGTTTCCCCTCCAACAAACAAACAAACAAACAAACAAAAACAACAAGAACAAATCCCTGTTGCCTCCCCCCTCCCCATGCCTGCCACCCCACCCTCTCCCACTTATTGGCCCTGGCATTCCCCTACACTGGGGCACAGAACCTTCACAGGGCCGAGGGCCTCTCCTCCTATTGATGATCAAATTTGCAATCCTCTACTATACACATGCTGCCAGAGCAATCAGTCCCACCATGTATAGTCCTTGATTGGTGGTTGAGACCCTGGGAGCTCTCAGGGTACTAGTTAGTTCATATTGTTGTTCGTCCTAAGGGGCTGCAAACCCTTCAGCTCCATAGGTCCTTTCTCTAACTCCTTCATTGGGGACCCTGTACTCAGTTCAATGGATGGCTGTGCGCCTCTACATCTGTATTAGTCAGGTACTGTCAGAGCTCAAGCCATTTAGTTAATGTAGGTGATTTAAGGAAGTTACTAGGAGAATTCAGGATGAATTTTATGCTCATCCCAAAGGAGTGACAAAGGGTACTTGCCAAGCTCTCTTAATTGAGAATCAGTTGTTTATTTTTGGAGTATGTGAGCCATGATTTGTATCTGTTCAGCTATATAATGTCACCTTGCACCTGTAATCGCTTTAGTGGATTTCTTGTAAGATCTGTCAAGGTTAGTATAATGCTTTTACACCAATATGATTTCTTCCAACTCTGTGGAAAGGATTATGGAGGATTGGCCAGAGACTTTTGTTTTCACTTAAACTTCCCCAACAAGAATAATAAGATTCCCCAAGTACTATTGTAGAAAGGAAGACTGGGACAGCCATTCTGTGATATGGACTATTACATAGTATTTGGTAAATAAAGTATGCTTGCCTTAGTCTAAAGTTCCATTCCTGCTATTTATCCCAGAGAAATTGTCCTTCAGAAGACAATTATAGGTTGGTTGATCATTGCGGTGTTGTTTATTGGAATCAAGCTGGGAGGCCATTATTAGGAATGTAACAAGAACCAAAGACAATAATGGCTGGTGTACATTATAGTCTAGAATGCAGAATACAGAACCAGTTAACTAGATATTGAAACATATATATATATATGTATATGTATATATGTATATATACATATACATATACAAGATAGCATGAGATTTAAAGATTAGAGTACATTTTATATCAAAATACCATGTATATAAATAAAAGTATGGACATGCAACACATTTAAAGAAAAATGTATGAAGCTTATAAAAGGCATTCAATTGTATTGCATCAAGTTAAGAACTTTCTACCTCAGTGGCAGATATGCTGCCAAATCCAGTGACCTGAGTTCAATCCATAGGATCCCATGATAGAAGAGGACAACTGACTCTTTAAAGTTGTCCTCTGTCTTCCACATGCATTCCATACACATGCATTCACGTGATAAATAAATGTTAAAATACAACATGCAGTATGAGACAATATTCCTCACCAGCTGTTCTTCCAACAGAGGAACTGTATCCATGATCTATAAAGCATTTAAATTTTGCCGGGCAGTAGTGGCTCACCCCTTTAATCCCAGCACTCAGGAAGCAGAGGCGGATGGATCTTTGTGAGTTTAAGACCAGCCTGGTCTACAGAGCAGGTACCAGGACAGCCAGGGCTGCACAGTGAAACTCTGTCTCAAAAAAGCAGAAACAAGCAAGTAAAGAAACAAACAAACAGAACTTAAAATTTAACACCAAAAGAGTAAGTAATCCAATCCGTACATATACAAATGAACTGAAAACATTCCTCAAAGGACACAGACAGTAGACATTTGACAAAAAAAATCTTAGACTTTTTAACCATCAGACAAACAAAAATCAAAGCTACATTGAAACTTTTATCTTGCTCCAGTTAAATAGAATGGCTATTATGAAGAATGTAAAGTAAGTAAATGCTAGAGAGAACTAGGCAGAAATTCTTGGATTAATAGTAGAAGGTAAATGGGTGCAGCCCTCATGGAAATCAGTAAGAAGATTCCTCAAAAGACTAGAAAAGATCTTCCATATTACCCAGCTATACCAGTCCGAAGTATTAAGGCAGCATAGGATAGATCTGCTTGGCCATGTTTGTTAAGTCACTATTCACAGTAACCAGTTTACAGAATAAGTCTAGGTATTCAGTGACTAAGTAGATAAAGAAAAATATACAACATGTGTGCGCCAGCATACACACACACACACACACACACACACACACACAGAGAGAGAGAGAGAGAGAGAGAGAGAGAGGTACTGGAATACTGATAATTCATAAGGGTAAAAGGCCATTGATAGGAAAATGAATGGAACTCCATGTCATTATATTCAGTGAAATAAATAGGACTCAGACAAGCAAGCATTGCATGTTTTCTCTCATAAATGGAATCTGCAGAAGGAACATGGGGGAAAGGAGCAGCAAGCAAGTATACGGAGGGCTTTTGAGGAAGAAAGGGTACCAGGGGATGAACACAATCAAAATATGTAACACGTGGATGAAAACATCAGAGGAAACCCCATTTTCTATGTACTTAGCATACTTTAACATGAATAAGAATCCTTGGTTTTGTCAGTGGCTAGGATAGGGAGTAGGGTGTAGATAACAGCTGGGGAAGAATGAAAATGGAGAAGAGCTTAGTGTGCACCGTCGGAAATACGCTGAGGCCTAAGAATATGATCAAGGTTTTACGCCTAAGTTCTAAGGTAGAGATGGGGTTCTCTTCCAAGAACTAGCTGTCTCTCAAGTGGAATAAGCCTCCCTCTCTGGCTTAAATTCATTGTCCTTGGACTGGTGCCTAGAGGGAAATGCAAGCAGAACGGGAAGGGTGAAAGTAGGGGTGAGGTTCTCTGAGACAGGGGAAGTCCCTTTTTCTGCTCATTAATTATGTATCAACAAATCATACCAAAAGCCGAACTCTCTTAGGTAGAGACCGTAGAAGTAGAATTATGCCGGCCTAATTAAAATTTTGCCTAGCACAGCTTCTAACTTTTAATTGTACCCTAACGTATTCACTTCATAGAATTGGAATAGTCATTGCCAACATTAGTAAGTAGACCTTCAATGATGACTTTGTGAGTACCACATAATTACCCCTTCTACTGCTTGAGTACGTTTTGAATTGCATTTCATTTTTTGGTTTTGTGACATGTAAGATGCAGGCGCGAGGCAGTGAACTTTTACACACAATCTAATGAAATCATTAGCTAGGAAGCAGTCATTCATACAAAGATCAAGTGTCTATAAAAATATGACATTCAAATTAGCCCTGAAAGTCCCCAGACTTTCATTCTTCCAACTTGCCATTCTCCTTTCTTTTTTTTTTATAATAATTCTTTTTTAAAGATTTATTTTATTTACTTTATGTATATGAGTACACTGTAGCTGTATAGATGGCCCTGAGCTATCATGTGTGTGGCTGCTGTTGATCTCAGGACCTCTGCTGGCCCCGTTCACTCCGGCCGCTCCACCAGAAGAGGGCGTCAGATCTCATTATGGGTGGTTGTGAGCCACCATGTGGTTGCTGGGATCCGAACTCAGGACCTTTGGAAGAGCAGTCAGTGCTCTTACCCGCTGAGCCATCTCGCCAGCCCAGCCATTCTCCTTTCTTAACAATGGTTTTCTTGGATAAATAAATTTAATAGTCAATCCAAAAGACTTTAATTAATGAATGGTTACATCATTCAACCTTTTCTTTTCCTCTGTATTTTTTCCTTTTTTTGAGAATAGATATTTTTCCTCGAGTAACACATATTGGTTATGGTTTTGTTCTCTCACCTCCCTCCCGTCCAGAGCCACCCTCTTTATGTGTCTAAATAGTAAATGAACCATCTTCTAAGGATAACAACAAAATACAAGATCAAACAAGAACTAACACATCTGAATAGGGCAAAACAAACTAACAAGGGAAAGGCCTAAGAAAAAGCACAAGAGACAGATACAGATGCGGAGACCCCACATGTTCACACACTTAGGAACCCGTAAAAACACTAAACCACAAGCCATGACATGGATGAAAAAAGCCCATAGAGCAAAATAACAGTAATAATAGTAATAATAATAATAATAATATAAAAAGTAAAATGGGGGGTGTAGAGGAAAAGCCCTGACACAGCATTATGAGACAAGGAACTTCCCAAGTCATCACTGAGTTTTGTTTTCTGTTGGCATCTACAGCTGAGCATGTAGCTGTACAGTAGTTTGTTTCTGCAGTGAGACTCCCTTGAAGACAACTAAATTCTCATTTGCAAATGATAACTGTAGGAGATGGCTTTGGGGCTAGAGATGGGGACATACGCCCACTTCTCTCGGCCGTTAGTGATTTCACTTCCATTTACAGTTCCATAAAAAACGTATCATAAGTCAACCTCAAAATGAGATTAATGAAGGCTGGTCTCACCTTTCCGATTTAAGCACCATTGGGAGTATTGAAACGCACAGTCCATTACAGATTACTTTGGACAAAGGATTTAATTTGGCAAATCAGCAAAGGTGTTTGCGCTGAGCCTGTAGAGGGTGCTAACACAAGTCCTGCTGCCAAAGTCCGTGAACTCTCCCTAGAGGAAAAGAGCACGCTTCCCATTATGAGTGGGTGTGAGTCTCAGTTGGCTTTCTCTACGATCCAGAACCTGCACACAGTGGCCTGGGCCCTCCCACATCAACCCACATCACCTGTTACTAAGAAAATGCTCAGTAGGAAACTGCTTGCTGGGCCAAGTGTGAGGACTGGATTTCAAGGCCCAGAACCCAAATAAAAACTCTATTAGGTAGTGAGAGACCCTGTCTCAGAAAACAAGATGGAAGGCTCCTGAAGAAAGACTGGGTTGGCCTCATCATATGTGAGCTCTCACATAATCTGTCTTTATATAATAAATATAGAGTGCATATTGGCACTTTCTGTTGTAGGGGAAATCCCAACGGATTGGTGTACTTCAAAACAAAACAATGTACTCTGATAACTGCTGTACCCCCGTCCCTGAGCATCACATTCTTTCTGTTCTGTTTTGTTTTCTAGTGCTATGATAAGCATCACGACCAAAAAGCAATTTAGATAGGAAAGGGTTTATGTCATCTTACGATGCCAACAGTCAAAAGAAATCAGGACAGAAAATCAAGCAAGGAGCCTGCAGGCAGGGGCTGAAGCAGAACCATGGAGAAACTCTGCTTACTGGCTCCCTCTCCACGGCTCCCTCAGTCTTCTTTCTTATATGATCCAAAACTACCTGCCCAGGGGTGGAACTGCCCACCGTGACCTGGGTCCTTCCTCCCACATCAACTGCTAAGAAGATGATGTCCCACAGACTTGCCTTCAGGCCAATCTGATGGAGGCATTTTCTTAATTAAGGTTTGTGTCAAGTTGACAAAACAAAACCATCCAAACACAAAACCTAACCAAGCATACCCCAAAGTGAAAAAAAATTATTTATTTATTTATTTTTTATTTATTTGTTTTTATTTTTATTTTTGGTTTTTCAAGACAAGGTTTCTCTGTATAGCCCTGGCTGTACTGGAACTCACTCTGTAGACCAGGCTGGCCTTGAACCTAGAAATCTGCCTGCCTCTGCTCCCAAGTGCTAGGAGTAAAGCACCACCACTGCCCGGCCCAAAGTGAAATTTTTGATGCAACAGTAGATAATTTTAATCTAACTGATCTATGATTAAATTTCTTTAAAGTTTAGAAATTAAAACTATCCTCCTATTTAATCTTTATATTCTAAACAGAAGGCTTCTACAATCTTGTTCAACTAGATTTTCAGAGCAAAAGATAGTAAAAATAAAACCTGAATCAGATTTAAAAAACAAAACAAAACAAAACAAAACAAAAAACCCAAGAACAAATACCTGGCATCACTTTTACCCTTAAAGCACAAATAGTTTAATCGGCTTACTTTTGATCTGTTGCTAACAAGAAGGAACAGTGTTCAGTGAAATGAAAATACAGAGGGAAAATTAATTTACTTCTTCAGTGAAGTTGTTTACAGACAATATTACAGACAGCAAAGGCATCACATGAATACAACTCTTAAGTTGTTAAATCGAAATTTTTGTAATGTGAACTTTTTCTTGAAAAAGCAATTTAAAACTAGGCTGAGCAAAGCAGCCATCTGGTGATGAAAAAGAGCATTACAGACACAATTTTGCAAGAGGACCCAATGATCATAAATAGTAACACAACCCCACTGAATTACAAAAATGAGTGCAGTGCTGCCAAGAGTTTTGTCAAATTGATACAAACCTAGACACAAGGACAGAATCTCAACTGAGGAACTGCCCGTATCAGATTGTCCCGATGACATATCTGTGGGACATTTTTTTGATCAATGATTGATACGAGAGAGCCCTGCCCACTGTGGACAGTGCTAGTCCTGAGCAGTTAGTCCTGGCTCGTATAAGAAAGGAACCTGAGCCCGCAGTATTTCTCCACTGCTCCTAGCTGAGCTGATTTCGCTATTGAAGGACTGGAATTTGACCATATAAACCAAATAAGTCCTCACCTCAAGTTTCTCTCTTACAATAGACAGCTAAAAACGACATGCCGTGTCCAAAATAACCTAGTGCAAGCCTCTCAAGCAATTATAAATTGTCCTGATAGCCAAATTTTCAACGTAACAAACAAAACAAAATCGTCTTTAACCAAATGCATCCCCAAATAGTTTAACATGTGATCGATACAAAAATCATTAAGCCGGGCGGTGGTGGGGCACGCCCTTAATCCCAGCACTTGGGAGGCAGAGGCAGGCGGATTTCTGAGTTCGAGGCTAGTCTGGTCTACAGAGTTTCAGGACAGCCAGAGCTATACAGAGAAACCCTGTCTCGAAATTTTCCATTGCATCTCTGCATACTAAACGTTTGAGTTTTGAGGTGTATTTTACTGTACAAGTCAGTTCATATTACCGCATTTAAAGAGCACATACAAGGCTGTGGTTAGTGGCTAACTCTAGTGAACGTTGTGGATGTCAAGAACGTAGAGGGCTGGCAGCGGTTGACTTGGTTTGTTTCATAATTTATAAGTTCATTGCTTTTTCAGCCAGTCTATCCCTGACCCCTTAACTTCTACTCTATTTTGTAAATATATTATTGCCTCCTGAGAATTTTGGCAAATTTAAGACACTCTAAAGCTTGCCTGAGAACTCCTAAAAGACCACTGGGGGTCAATTGCTTGGAGACGTTCGTGGGCGCGCGGCCCTGCGCTCACTCTTGGGGCTCACCGGGCTCTTGGCGGCCGCGGCTCGGCAGCAGCGGGGACCCAGACCTTCAGCTGCAGGAGGGAGTGGATCTGGGAGCTGTCTTGTGACCTCAGTGCTCCAGGCAATGCTGGGGAGTTAATCCTGATGACTTCGAGGCGCCAGGTGTCAAAAACTTTCACTGCAGAAATGCCAGGACGAGGTCCCCACCGCCTAGCCCACAAACTGTCACTGTCCTTGGAAGGAAACAAAGTGAAGTGATACACGCAAGACTAAGAACTAGGCAGCGGCCGGCTCCCACCGCTCCCCAGGAGCCATAGCAAAGGTGGGAGGGGAGGTCTCCCGGAAGAGGGAGGGAGAGGGTCTTCCCTGCTTATGTTAATTGGTTGTAGTTTGCCACCACGTGATGCAGAGAAGGATGAGCGGCTGATTTCCCCGCCCTCTTCATCCCCTTCGTGACCCAGAGGTCAAGGGAGGCGGAGAGAGGGTTTCCTAGGCAACCGCAGTGGGCGGTCAGTACACAGCAGGCCCGGGGCTGGAAAGGTGCGGTGTCAGCTGCAGGAAGGGATTGGGAGGTCGGAGTGCACTCTGACCTCTCTAGGACAGCCCCGGAATCCATCCTCTCTCTGGAATAAGGTACTGAGTATCCGTCTTCTAGTTGCCTCTAGGTGTCTTTCCCTGTAGGAAGGACTAGAGAGTCAGCTTTATTCACACGTGGAGGAAATCTACCTGCAGCACACAGGTCAGGGGACCTATATGATGGTGCACTGGGGGTTATAATAATATTGTAATGATAGTTATAATAATGAAATATAATAGTGATACTTTAGAGAAGGATCCTAGGAAAAAAGAAAGAAAAGATGTGCCTCAGGCTCGGGTGGCTACTGGACTAAAAGACTCAAGGGCTCATTGGTGGAACTGATACTGCTCATCTAGAAATAGAAGGGCGTTGACATGAACCATCAGTGAGAACTGTTGGATTCTGGCTCCTTTATACTCAAGGGAGAAACCAGTTGGACCACATAGGGCTTCTGCTGGGCAGAAAAGTTGTAGTTTCTTAGAATAAATGTTTACTCAACTCTCCTGGCAGACAGACAGAGTTCTTTACAGACCAGTTCGTACTGCATTTCAAATTGTCATGCAGAACACTGTCTAACATGTTGAGTAGGATCTGTGTGGGATGACAGTTCATTGGAACCCCTGGATTGATTATGTTGAACGTTCACCATGTGTCAGACATAGTTCCTGTTCTCCGTGAACGTGTTAGGAGGGAAGACCTGCAAGTATCACAATACAATGTGACAGACAGGAGCTATACAGAGGACATGTGCTAACCTAACCCAGTCCCGTGAAAGAGAATGTTTACAATAAGATCAAAGAGGATGCAAGCCTTCCAAGAAGACTCAATGCACTCTTTAAGGATATATGGAGTATAAAGTCAAGGAGAGGAAGACACATGTACTGAAGTGCAGCCATGCTAGCTAGCTATCACAGGACTAGAGTTGTAGCCAGGGCTGGAATATTGCACGGCTGTTTTGGTTGACCAGAAGCTTAAGAGATTGGCACGAGTCTGAAATGGTGATCATAAACAGTTTCCAAGAGGAGTAGCAGAAGCAAATAAACCCCGCGGGAGGCTGGCTGCTCCAGTGGATTTGAGAATGGAGTAGGTAGTGAGACAAGAGGGGCCATGATGGCAGAGAATGGAGAGGAAGCATGAGAACTCTGTGGTGTGTGTGTGTGTGTGTGTGTGTGTGTGTGTGTGTGTGTCTGTGGACTTGGTGAAAAATGAGTCTGGGAAAGGCATGGGGGTAAGTCTCAAGTTTCCAACTTGGATGAAGAAGAGATGGGTGGTAGTGTCTTTTAGCACAAGAAAGTATTCATCAAGGGGAAACAACATTAGTTGGAAATAGGAGCTCAGCTTGGGACATACTGCATTTGAGATGCCTGTGACATGTCCACGTGGAGCTTTCCAGGTGGGCTTTTGAGTTTATTGCATAGGAAAGAGGACAGGAAAGATGAGTGACTTTTACAAAGAAGGAAGCTGTCAGTGCACAATAACAAGTAGAGGAGCAGGGGGACAGTTTAGACCATGAAGCGCTTTCCTTGCAAGCAAGAGGACCTGAGTTCCATCCCAGAACCCATGTAATCCCCCGTGCTGGGCAGGCAAGCCAATTCCTGGCACTCCTTGGTCAGCCAAGCTAGCCTAGGAGGGGAGTTCCCATCAAGATGAGAGACACTGTCTCAAAAGAAAGTTGAGGCGGATGGCACCTGTGGGATGGGTGGCCCCTGAGATTATCCTCTGGCCTCCACACTTAGATGCACACAGCAGCGTTTATACCTGCATGTGCATACACAGTGTGGGAGGGAGGGAAGGAAGAGAGAGGGGCATACAAAGAAATCAAGGAGAAAATTTAAGTGTAATCAGTATTGCTCGATGCTATCAGCATTGCTCAAAGTCACAAAAAGGTCACATTGAGCGCTGAAACACGTCCACTGCCTTTGGCAATCTGGAGGATACTTACTGTCTTGGTCTTGTTTAACCCTAAGTAGACATTGTGATGACTTGAAGGGTTTTCTTGAACATTACCGTGGGTTGAGGACTGAATGGATAAATTGTTGCTGCTGATTGTCTAGAAAGTTCTTTGTGAAAGTGTGAAATGTAGCTATTCGGGTTTTTTCTTTTAATGCAATATAGAAAGGACTTTTCTAAATAGGGAAAGCTGGTACTCATACACAGAGGAAAGGAGACCCTATGGAAAGAAAGATGAAGGACTGGCAGAGCAGTCTCTAACGGAGGTAGAAAAGGTAGACTCGTGCACAGCAAAGCTGATTCATTTCAGTCAAAACGAAGACTTATTCATTTATTGTATGTGATACGTGTGCACATGTATGGGGGGGGCAGTGCATGCTCACCCAAGGCTGTGTGGAAATCAGAGACTGCTAATATGGAGAGTCTTCCTCAATTGCTCTCTACCTTATTTTTTGAGACATTCTCTTAGTAAACTGTAAGCTTACCAATTCAGCCAAATTGCCGGACCCGGCAAGCCTTCCCCAACTTCCACACCCCTACCGCACAACTCCTTGGGCTCATTCTGCCTCCACTCACAGGTCTGGATTGCAGGTATCCAGCGTTTACATGTGTGCTGGGAATCTAAACTGAAATCCTCATGCTTGCACAGCAAACACAAGCACTCCACCCACTAAGCCAGCTCCCTCAGCCCCAAAATGAACATTTGTACTGAGCCAAAAGTCCTAAAGGGGGGGTAAGGTGGGGTGGGGTGAATGTGTCTTTAAGGATTAGAAAGGAAATAGGGTGTACATCCTAAGACAGCCCTGTTGCTTGTGAAGGTGAGGACAGACCAATCTCCAGGGGAGGAGGCAGGGAGGGAGGATAAGGGGGAGAAGGGGAGACAAGGGGGAGAAAGGAGGAAGGCTTGAGAAGCGTGGTGAATGTTGGGGTACTCTCATGGATCCCAGGCTTTTCGTCTTCCAGCCTCTTCTCATGGGAAAGGGAGCAGAGGAGAAACAAACAGTTGCCCCTGTAACTGGGGAATAATAGCTCCTCATAGTTCAGATGTAGTTGTGCACATTTGGAGGTTTCCGTTGGATTTTGCTTTGCCAATTAGCTTCTGAGCTAGAATAAGATTATTTTGCCTAATTGGGGCATTGATGCTGACAGAGCAGTGTGAAACTGAAAGAGAATCGTAACGTTTGTATACCCAGAAAATGTCGGCTTCTTGACTAAATGAAGAGATGGGCTTCATTTTTACGAAGACGCGGCACTGTGGAGGTGAACTCCCTTCCTATAATACTTTTCTGCAATGCCCTCTTCAGTCAGAATCCCAGCTGGACTTTTAAAATTCTTTTTTTATATTTAATTTATAATGTGTATGTGGATAGTGTGGATATGTGCAAGGTGCTCAGGTACTTACAGATGCCAGAGGAACGGGATCTGCCGAGCAGGGGTAGCTCTTAGCCCGCTGATGT
>JADRCD010208176.1:16076-31006 GCA_019843815.1 Montemys delectorum | reverse complement strand
TGGAAGACCCACACAAGAAGTTGGGGTTAATTTCATACTTTACTATGAGGTTGGATTTGGACCATGCCTTGAAGCAGATGGTATGATTTTTCTGTAAGATTTATCAGGCATTGGGAGTTAACTCAAAATTGGACTATATATTAGAGTATGACTGGTCAAACTCTGCTGAAGTGATCTGGGAGAAGTGTCTTAATAGAGACTATTTCCAGAAGCTCATGAATTCTGTATTACAGCAAGCCTTCCCATGATTCTGCAATTGTCTTGCTGATAATACAGTTCCTGGTGTATTTATCATCACAACTCAAGCAGAAAGACCTGATAAATCTTGGCTTCACAAGGACTTGTCTACTTTCATATTGTTGCTCCCTTAACCCTTCACCTACTGGTCAGTCCCTTTTGAAGAATTGCATAGAAACATTTAACATCATCTTCCCCTTCTCTTGACCTTGGGAGTATTTATTTGCATTCTTGACTGTTTTAGTATACATTATTGTTTGTCTATTTCTGCTGCATGCATGTGTGTGGATGTGTGTGTGTGTGTGTGTGTGTGTGTGTGTGTGTTTACACATATGGTTATCAGAAGCCAACTTTTGGTATGGCTCTTTGAGTGTTTTCCATCTTGTTTTTGAGCAATGTTTTTTGTTAACCTAGGGCTCCCTGATATTTGTTGGCTAGATGGCCTGTCTCTACTTACCTAGTTGTGGGATTACTGTCATTTGCCACAGTGCTTAACATTACTACATGGCTTCAGACTCTGGTCCTCATGTTTGTGTGGAAATTTTTTCTATCAACTAAACTATCATCCCAGCCCTCTATTATTTTTCTTAGTGAGAGCAAAATTAATATAAGATAGTATCTTGCCAGCCTCTCTTGCAGCAGGGCTATGGGTATCAATTACTTATTGCTGTCATAATGTGGATAGCAAACCTCAGTGGCTTAATGCAATAAGCACTTATTGAGCTCTGGAGTCCTGAGTTGATTTAGCTGGAGCTCAGCTGAGCAGTTCTACTGACCTGAGTTTTCTGGGTAATATTACTTGTCTACTGATTGGCTGGCTGTCATTGTGAACAAATAGCTGTTTTTCCTTCTTAATCAGGACAGTTAGGAAAATTCTCATGGTAATGGTTGAGGATTAACAAGAGGATACACAAATGGTATCTTGAGGCCTTAGAGCACTCACTTTGTCTATGTTCTATTGACAAGAGTAAGCTGCAAGTCCAGTCTAGATTAAAAGACTGTAGAGTTTCCCCCTGTGTGAAAAGAAATATAAAGACTTGTTGCAAAGGGCTTAAATACAGGAGAAATTATGAGTTGGGGACAATTACTCATACTATATGGTCTAATCTTAAAGAATGCAATGTTTTGCTTGAGTAGGCTAGCTAGTAGCCACAAAGGGCTAAGTCAAATGGTTAAGATAACAGGAAAAGAATAACACAAAAGGGTAGGTAGAGTTCCTGTTGACACAGTTGATTCTCTGAATCAACTTGTTAATCGTCTTCTGGTGGATATCTTATTATGAGGGACAATGCATTTCTTCCATATTGGTCAAATCACTTAAAGAAACTGGCTGTTTTGCCACTTGAGAAAGAAAGCATTTATGTCTGAGCTAGAAACTCATGAGTTGAGACATCCATTTCTGTTGTTCTACCTCATGAACAGATTATGTACTGTGGGAGATACTGGGTTTCTTTGCTTTTTCCAGACTCCTTTGCAATAAGGTGATAGGGTGATAAACCAAGGGCTCATACTCGAGATTTAAATAAAACGATAGCAATATGAAGGAGCCATGGTTAGGCTCATGGTAATAACAGTTTTAATGATAATTATCTATGGCTACCTGATGCCACCTTGGAGAAAGGAAGAAGGCTAGAAATGTAGAAATACACTGATGGAAGCTTAATGATAGAGATTACTTTGAGGCAGAAAAGATTTTTATAAGAATAAGCAAGATTCTTTTGATGCTGTCAGCACTCCCCCCACCGCACCCCTCCCCGTACCCTCCCTCTCCCCGATACACACACAAACTCAAATGTTTGGCAGCTGTTACAGACTGATGGTGGGCAACAAATCAGCAAACCTTATCTTACATTCATCATCTTTCTTCCAAGGATTGGTGTGAAGACTCCCATTCTCAAGGCCTTTCTCGATCCAGCCTGTTGATAAGCTAAATTTTGCAGCTTAACCTAGTCAAAATTTTTTGACCAAGACTCTTTCTAGTGTGCATTTAGAAAAGATCCACTTTCTCATTCTAGCTGTCTTATGTCATATATTGCTTCTCCTCCTTGCGTTAGCAGCTAGAGATACAAAGAAGATGCCAATGTGCATAGGTTGCCTCTAAGAGTAAGGGTCTGTTTTCCCATTTTAAGTACCCAGAAAGGAATGTAACCTGACAGCATCCTGATGTAGCCCAAAGACACCCAAGTATGATTTTTAACCTACAGAACTATAAAACTTGTGTAGTTTAAGTCTTTAAGTTGGTAATCATTTGTTAAACCAGCTACAGCAACTAAATAGATTTCATCTTACCCTATGCTACAGGGGGATACTCATCATGCCTTAAAATCTCCCATCTGGCCAGGCAGTTGTGGCACACATCTTTAATCCCAGCACTTGGGAGGCAGAGGCACATGGATTTCTGAGTTCGAGGCCAGCCTGGTCTACAGAATGAGTTCCAGGACAGCCAGGGCTACACAGAGAAAACTTGTCTTGAAAAACTAAAAAAAAAAAAAAAAAAAAATCACACACCTGACATGAATAATGAATACCTGAGGATAGCTACCAGTGGCAGGTTATCTTTGCTCTTGTTCTACGTATTACTTACCTTATTCTCCTGTTGGTGAATGGCTCTGAAGGATGAACACAATGTTGGAGCATGACCAGACTAGAATTATAGATGGAGTTCTTTAACATCTGAGGTTAATTGAGGCCATTTCAAATTTTCATGTATGCTTCAAATAAACTGAGTGAGGTGATTTTGAGTTTGTGATATCAGCAGAGGAATAAAAATGGTTTTATCTACGGATGGCCATTTGTGCTGTGGACTTAGGTGAGGAATTAAAGTGGGCAGCCTAGACCTGTCCATAGAACTTAATTCTTACCTCCTAGAAGTTTTTATATTTTTCCCTCTTTATTTCCCTTTTCTATTCTAAGACTGAGAGCCTGGGAAATTGCAATGCATCAGAATCTCCTATGTGCCTTAACTCATTCATCATTGGTATACAGGTCCATTCAGCTCTGAGGTCCCTGAATCTGCCTGGAATAGGCCTCCACCTTGCTAGCCTGAAAGGTAACCTTTTGTCATTCTCTAAGCCTCATTCAAATGCAATTGCCTCCTACTGGCTTTTACCTTTACTCTGCTCCTGGCAGAATAGTTGCCCTTTGTGATTGATTGATTGATCCATTTATTTTCTACCATGTGTATTATAGTTATTTATCTTCAAGTCTACACTCTAAATGCCTGGATTTATTTACCTCTGCAATCCCAATGCCAGACAAACAATAAACATTTCACAAACTTTTGTTGACTAGAATAGAATTCAAGTGGCCACCGGCTATTTAGAATAACTTAGTCTTTAAAACCAGGGCTGACTTCAGCAATCATCTTAGATTTCATCCCTGGAGATCCAGGGGATGCCAGTGACGCCCTTGCAAAAGAATTAGGGTAGAGACGAGTACTTTCTGTCCTAGTAGATGGTCCAAATTTTTTAATGCACTATGACTTCTGATTTAGTTTGTTTCATGTGTACATTAGGATTACAGATTAAAGATGTTGTTATCTTTGACATGTGATCTTCAGAATTACTTTGGGCACTGAGGCCCAACTGGCAGATGGAGAAAGAGGCAACAGAAAAATATATAGGGGATTTTTTTTTTTTTTTTTTATGGATCAGGTTTTTTATTTCTCTTTTTAAAACAGTTTATTAACAAATGTGTGTGGAGAAGGTTCATGGTGTTTGTTTGTATATGGATGGGGGTGGACGGCACAGTGTTCTTGTGACAGTCAGAGGACGACTTTGTGGAATTGTTTCTCTCCTTCCACTTGCTGTGGGTTCCCGAGAGTGAACCGAGGCCAGCAAACCTGTGCAGTAAGAACTTTTACCTACTGAGCCATCTCACAGTCCTAGAGATGACTGACCTAAACCAAACTCTTCTGCATTTCTTTGGTCAGAGCATTTTATCCAGTAACAGGGAAAGGAACTAAGGTGGGAAGTGACATATCCAGTTTCTGGTAATCAGCTGAAGCAGCCTGGCAGATACAGTTTAGATGTGACCTCAAGGTTTAGCAGCCATTCTCCGCTGCTGCACCCTCGTTCCTCACACGGGTTTCCTTTTCTACTACTACAGAATATACACCAATACACCCTCAAATATTTGATTCTCCTGCCTCAACATCCTGAATGCTGGAATTGCATGTGTATGCCACGAGGCCCATGTTTATTATTCCTGTAACCACTCAGCAGCCTTCAATAGGCCCTAGTGAACAGTGCTGAAACTAAATTTTTTTGTTACTGATAAAGGGGAAGTGGCAGACAGGAACTAACATGAGTTACTTTACACTGTTAAACCCCAAACACACATTGCCAGGCAATTTGTCCTTTATCTTTAAACCTATTCGTGTTTCAAGGGAAATTTAATCCCTGTGTTTCTGATTCATTTGCACTTAACTCATAAAAAATGTTGCTTGGTAAGGTGTGTTTGATGTACAGAAGGCTCATGAGCCTTTTCATTAGCTTTTCAAATGCCTTTTCTCTTTGAAGCCAAAGTTTGTGCTCTTCCAGTGCTAAACAGGGCTCAAATCTGCAAAGTCTTCAGCTACCTTCTACCCCAGAGGGCACAAATTAAGATGGTTTGTACAGATCAGCAGTAGAAAATGTATCTTCTTCCCTGGTGCATGGTAGATGTCCTTGGGGAGTGAACACATGACCATCACTCCAGGGCCTCAATGCTTTGCCTCATTACTTTCAAAGATAGGGTTATTTTCCTAAAGTTTGTTTACTGACTCTTTAGTACTTAGGGGTCCACACCACTTTGAAACTCCATGACCACTGTAGGATGTACCAAGTGGTCATCTCTTGCTATCTACTTAGTGCTAGTCCTTGGATCTTTATGGGTACTCAAATTAATTCTCAAATTCATTGTGTAAAATGGTTTGGACTGTAACCTTAGTAAATTTCCCTTGTATGATTTGATTCATTAATAGATGATTCACGAAGCCTAGCACAATGTAAATGTTGTGAAAATAGTTGTTTATGGAATGACATCAAGGAACAAAACAGTTTACATAAGTTCAATATAGATGGAATTTCTTTCCAAATACTTTATATCCATCCTTGCTTAAAAGTATGCTTGTGGCTTCATGGGCATGGACGGCTGACTACTCCTCTCTTTGTTTCCCCTTATATTTTACCTCAAACATAGTAATTAATGTTAATTACATACTTATTGTCTTCCAGGTACTCTGCTAACTTCCTCACATCTGGTAATTTATTTAATCCTCCTAATGGAGGTGTTATTTCAGTTTCTTTACATATAAAGAAAGCAAAATCCAGAGTAGATAACTAACTTGTCCAAGGTCCCACAGCAAGAGAGCTGGTATAGTCCCTCTAAAGCTTGATGCCACTTCAACATAGCATCCAGTGGGCTCTCTGCAGGGAGGTGCTGCTCCTCCCACGTTATCTGTTTATCAGAAAATCTGGTCTAGTGCGCTCCTCCAGAAACCACAGGGGAGGCCCAATTGGCAACACAGATAAAGCCTGCCTCTGTCTCTTGGTTTACTGAGATTTGGGGTAGATATTCAAGTTTGCCTATGTTTCTTGACTGCCAAATGGAGACAGTGATAGCAGGTACCTTGTTGGCCTGGGTTCTATTTTAATGGTATATATAAAGGGATGAGTAAAAGGAGAACCAGGTGACACATATGTCTGATAGGGATAGAATGCTGAGATGGAGTCTTGTACAATAAGACACAGTGGGGAATGACTAAAAGTTTCATGCCTGAGTAAATATCGGTAGTCTGTGAGCATGTCCATGAGGGTTTTTTTCTTAACTAGGTTAAATGACGTGGGAAGCCCTAACCCTCAATGTGGGTGCATTGTTTCTTGGCCTAGGCTCTGAGCTGCATAAGAACGAATGAAGTGATCTGAGTAAGAGGCCTGAGTACATCAATTTCTCTGAGTCTTGACTATGAATGTGATGAAACCTTGCTGCTTTGGATTCCAGCCTTGATTTGTCTGTGGTAATAGACTGTCACCTGGAATTGTGAGCTAAAACAAACCCTTTCTCCCTAAGCTACTGCTTCTGAGGGCATTTTCTCACACTAACAGAGATGAAACTAGGACAGAGCTTCAGCCTATGATCCACTTCTATCCATCTGGGGCACTTATTAGACTGTGGTGCCTAGAGAGAGCAGAGCCTGTACTGTGCATTGCACATCAATCGTTACAAGAACTGCAGTCATTTTTAGGATTTTGCTTGATGATTTTTACTCGTAATGCACTTGTATGATTATAAAACATATTCAGTGTTGCCAATTTAGCAAATTTAGAGAAGATTGAGGAAGAAAAAAAAAGATTATACATAATTGTATAACCACTTCATAATAACTTGGCATATTTCCTTTCCCCCACTGCCTCTCTCTATATTCATATTACAGATGTGAATTAGGATTTCTTGGCCCCTTGAGATCTAGTTACATTTGGCTTAGATTCTCATTTTATACTCTGCTGAAGTCCAGACTTCTCAACGTTTCTGTAACTGTCTTAGGAGTTCTTATTTTAGTGTCACCTCTGGCTTGATTTCTTGTCCCTCATACTTTCTTGGTCTTGCACCTACTTTTGGCCCCAGATCTCTGAAGAAGTGTCATTTGAACAGATTGGCTCTTTCTTCTGGCTTTTTCCAGATGAGGTAAGTTACTATCTTTCTTTCTTTCTTTCTTTCTTTCTTTCTTTCTTTCTTTCTTTCTTTCTTTCTTTCTTTCTTTCTATCTTCTATCTATCCATTATCAATCTATCATTATCTATGTATCATCAATCTGTCTGAGGAGGTGATTGATGGGGAGACGTCTCATTGTTGAATACACAATACACAACCCAAACAACCAGCAAGACCACTCCACTCTTACTTGTTACAATTAAATCTTTGGGTTACCTGGCCACATTAGCAACATGGATTTGCAGTGATGGTGAGGGTCAGTACCTTTGGGAAGCCAAATGGGTACATACCAGCACAGGCACTGTTCTGGGTGCTCTTGGCAGCCACGGAGGAAGGACTGTTGTTGCTGTGTATTTACAATGAAGAACTGGATAACAGGGTGATTAGGTAATTAACTGAAGGTCACTAACTACTGGAAGCTAGACTCAAACCCAGGCCTATTGATGACATTCATTAGGTAACCACGCATATTTGACAAGTGTTTTTAAATGATTTACTGCATCCCTATTCAACTGCAGGAGGTCTTTATCATTATCTCTAGTTTGTAGACAAGGAGATTGATGGATGTTGTCTGATTTAAGTAATCTGTTCAAGGTCACTTTTGAGTTAGGTCTGTTTGGTCTTCAAATACAGCCTTTCTCTGTAGTTCATAGCCATATGCTATTGTCTGATTCAAAAGGCAATTGTTAAACACATATTCTCTCCCTATAACCCACATTTATACATCACACATACACTGGCAAGTCCTAATCCCCTGATTATGTGTGGCAGATGAAGTTTACCCATAAGGAACCATGACACTAATGGCATTATATTAGAAGTACAAAGATTCCAGTAAGTTTCTGAACCCTTGTGTCACAGTAGCCTTCTCTGGGTGTCCAGTGAGAGTACAGCTTCCTGTTGATTTGCTTTGCCTCAAGTAGATATCACAATGAGATTTCCCCTAGTGTCCCAGACTCCTTCAGCTCTCATTTAGATTTCCCTCCTAGATGCAGCCATTTAAATGCATATCTGCAGCAATTGAACCCACCAGATTTCTTTTCTGATTAGCTGCGAAGATGGTTCTGTTAGTTATCTGTGAGTTGAGCGAAAAAATCTGCCAGGCTGGGAAAATAACTTTGTGACATGACCTGGTTTGGGCAGGGTAAGCAGAGAGGTTATTTATGTGTCCACATGGAGAGGAGGAAACTTGGAGAGGTCCTTGTGACGGGAGGTATGGGATTAGAGGCGAGGGAATTGAATAGAGAGCTATGTGCGGAGGTCAAGGCATGGAGGATGGGTAGACAATGTATTTACGACGCAAGATTAGTATGCGAGGTAGGGTATATGGAGGAGATTTCATGTAAGAGTGGAGAGGTGTATATGCGATTGTGGTTGGCCTTGTTTCGGTGGATGGATCTGTGCACAGTTAAAGACAAGAGGCAGATCATCATCTAACATGAAGGCTCTAATACTAGCTTTTCATTGCTGTGACAAAACAATTTACCATACACAACTTAAGCAAGGAAGCATTTCTTTTGGCTAATGATTTCAGAGGTTTCGTTGTATGCTTGTACTGATGTTAGGCAGAATCATCATGAAGGAAGAGTATGGCAGAAGACAGCTGCTTCCTTCACCACATCCAGGAACTAGAGTCCAGACAGGAAAGAACCAGATAAGTACAGAGAGGCAGAAGCCCAGTGACCTACTTCTTTCTGTGAGCGTTCACCAATTCAAGTTTCTTCCACGTCTCCAAATCACACAGCCAGAGTGGGACGAAGTTTTCCTATTCAATCTGCAATGCTTCTATCCTCCAACACTTAGCTTTCGGAGAAGAGATAAGTTCATTCTCACTTATCCAGTTGAGGATCGATGAGGCTAGGGCACGTTTTCTAATATGGAAGGTAACCATTGAAGGGTCTGAGGCAGAGAAGAACAGAGTTAGCATGATTTCATCTGGGCATACTGTTTCTTTTTCCCACTTCACAAATCAGACCTCATTTCCCCACATTCAACAGAAAAAAAAGTTAAAGTAATAGAGTGGCCAAGACTTGAACTAATTGGATTAACATGATTGGGAGGAAATATCAGAGACTAGGGAGATTTAGTTCCTATTAGCATGTTCAGATTATATTGTGTCAGTGTTAACCTTCTAGTATTAGGCCATGGTCAGATTAGTGCCTCGGTTCTTGCAAGTGTCCATTGTAGATGGTAGAAAAGAATAAGCTTGTAATAATAATAATAATGCAGAGACTAGTTATACAGGTAATTGAGTGACATGAAACATGGTGTCTGGGTCATCGATGTATGATCAAATGTGAATCCTGAAGTGTGACTATTTGAAGAGTTCAAGGGGCATCTAAGGTTTTTTCTACATGCATATGACTTTGCAAATGGGTGTAGATTTTGTGCTGATCAGAAGTGTGTGTGTGTGTGTGTGTGTGTGTGTGTGTACTTCTGTGTGAGAGACTGAGACAGATAACTAAAGAAGCACATTCTTCAAGAGATGAGCAGGAAGAGAGCAAAAAGGAAATAGAGCTAGGCCCAAAGAGGCATATTAACAGACACAGACAAATACTACATATAAGTCAAAGTGGGGAGGGGGTTATTTCTTTTTTTCTCCATTAACTAATTTATCTACTTACTTTTCATCCTGATCATACCTCTTCCTCTTGTAATAATCCCCCACAGCCCTTTTTCCCTCCTCTTCTCTTTGAAGGGGGAGATCTCCCACTGGGTACCCACCTACCCTGACATATCAAGTCACTGCAGAACCAAGCCATCTTCTCCCACTGAAGCCAGAAAAAGCAACCCAATTAGAGGAACAAAACCCACAGGGAGGCAACAGAGTCAGTGACAGCTACCACTCTAGTTGTTGGGGGACCTGCATGAAATCCAAGCTGTACATCTGCTACATATGCTCTGAGGACCTAGGTCCAGCTCATGTATGCTCTTTGGTTGACGATTCAGTCTCTGGAAGCCCCCAAAGGTTCAGATTATTTGATGCTGTTGCTCTTCCTGGGGAGTTCCTATCCCTTCTAGGTCCCTCAATTTTCCCCCAACTCTGCCAAAATACTCCCTGAGCTTCTTCTAATGTTTGGCTGTGGATCTCTGCATCTGTTTCAGTCAGTTGCTGGGTGGAGCTTGTCAGAAGACAGTTATACTATGTTCCTGTCTACAAGTATAACAGAGTATCATTAATAGTATCAGGGACTGGCTCTTGCCAATGGGATGGGTCTCAAATTGGGCTGGTCTTTGGTTGTCCATTTCCTTTCTCTTTGCTCCATCTTTATCCCTGCACTTCTTGTAAGCAGGACACATTTTGAGTCAAAGGTTTTGTTGGTGGGTTATTTTTATCCCTCTACTGGGAGTCCTGCATGGTTACAGGATATGGCCATTTCTGGTTCCATATCCCTTACTGCTAGGAGTCTCAGCTAGTTACCCCTAGGAGGGGCTTATTTCTTTTCTGTCACTCTTGCAGCTTCTCTTTTCTTTTTCTAATCCCCTTCTACTTTTTTCCTTTCCTGAAGACATCCTCAATACCAACTGGCAATACCATTACATGAGTGCAAGGTGTTCACCTAGATATCCACCTGTACTGGGCTCTAGGAGTATGTACAGCTGACAATCTAGGAGTGCCTTCCATGTACCAGGCTCTGCATACAGCAGCCTGTACCAGATCATTCTGCTGGACCAGATGTGTGAGTCTCTATTGTAAGAAACAGAACTGAGGCAGAACAGTGAGATGAAGTGTCTCCATCATTGACCTGGCCCTGTCTGTGACTCTCAATGCTCACACCCACTTTTCTTCTCTTTCCAAATCCTGGAAGCTCCTTTCCCTTTTCCAGTCTAGACCCTTAATCCTCAATATTGCTATGACTGTCCCTTTTTGGGTCAATAAGAAGTATGTAAGACTGAGACTCAGAATCTGGATTCCATCTGGGGTCCTAAAACATCTGGTTTTCTAGTTGACTATCATCCTTATAATAGTGTGGTAAAGGCTTAGGGTTGGAGGCCAGGAGTTCTTGGGTTTAATCTAGTCAGTGTGACCTTATGATATAATTTTGACAGAACATTCCATTTTTGTAGTTATGACTTATTTCATTTGTAAAGTGGAGATGATCAAACTGAATCCACAGGCAGCTGAGAGACTGAATAAAATCTGTTCATGTACTGCTTGACTCAGTGACAGTGTCTTTGGGATGCTGGTCCATGTCCTGTGTGCCTTTTCTTACCTGAGTTTTTTTTTTTCCTTTTTCATCTCTGTCACTTACAAGTCTCCTTAAATTTGGGTCAGTCAGATCTAAGTTTTGGCCATTTAAAAAGAAAGCTAAGGCCATTATTTATCCACTCATCTCGTTTCTATCTATAGTTTTGACAGAGGCACAACTTTTATTTGTTGATTTATTTCTTTAATTAAAAGAACAATTTGCTGATCATCTTGTCTCTAGATGTCTGAGGTGAGCTTTAAACCTTTATCTCCAAAACTGTTCCTCTTCCTCCACTCATATCTTGTAAAGAGCCACATATAAAGTTGGGTGTGGTGGCGGCAGAAACCCATGGTCTCAGCACTACGGAGGCTGAGACAGGAGGTTGCCAACTTCAGACAAGCTTATCGTACAGAAAACAAAACAAAACAACAACAGTAACAACAAAACCAAATAAATAAGACCTAAGCAAGGACTTCACATAATAGGTGGCATTATTGCTTGTATGTTTCAGAGAACAAGGCTGATGGAAAGAAAATAAACTACTTTCTTAAGGTCACTTGGCTCCTGAGGTGTTAGAGCTAAAATTGAAGTTCTAATCTCTTGAAACCTCAGCTCACGCTCTTCCTCTATATAGACCTTACGTGGGACTACTAGAGGTGACAAGGCACCCACCTTGCCCCTCTCCTGTGAGTGCTGGAAAGTCCAGTTATCCATGACCTAAGGTAGATAATCCACTATGAAGTTTGGAGGTTGAACCAAGGTCTTCCTCATTGCTTCCTGGCCCCCAGCAGCATAATCAGCCCATTAGCAAGTCGCCTAAGGTGCAGAATCACCTTGCTTGACAGGCTGTCAGAGGCTGGCCCAGAGGCGGGCAAGGAGGCAGGAGTGGGGAGAGAACTGACTGTAAGCTTGGTTCAATCCATAATTTAATACCAATGTGATGTCTTCGATCAGTTTCATCTCTCCTAAACATTTCATGAAGCTTTTTTTTCCCCCTTACATCCTTTTAAAATAACGGAGCCTCACCAAAAGAGGCAGCTGGAGGTCAGATCCCAGGCACTGGGGTCAGCAGAAATGCCTCTGCCTCCTGCTGGCTACAAAAAAAATGAAACATGAAATGGTCAAGGGCTTCCCATCCACCACCCTAACTCTATGGTGGTGAAAGCTAAGGCAAGGTTACATTTTCTGTCATCCAGACCTACAGTTATGAAAACACATTGCTATGAGAGAGAGCGAAGTATAGCTTTAATGAATGAGGGATGACAGTGTTCTTCTGAAGCTCTTTAGGAGCCAGGTGACAATACTAAGCTACTGGTACCTACTAAGGTATCAGTCTTATGTAAAAGAGTGGCTAGAGGAGGTCCATGAGGCAGGAGCAGTGATTAAATTACCTGGTACATCAGACTCGTTAGCATGCTTTCTAGAACATGGTAGACAAGAGGGAATATGAAAGACAAAGACCAGCCAGTTGGTGGTTTTTCTTCTGGTAGTACGTCCTTGCTAGGTTCTGTTTGTCTGGAGCTGAGGCTTGAATTCCAAAGAGTTCTAATTAATGTGAAACAGCCCAGAATTTAAAATAGAAAATCTCGCTCTTGTGGTCAGGTTCCAGGGATGTGGTCCATTCCCTTTCACCTGGCCCACAAAAGCAGAGCCAGAGCACCTGGGAGAGACCTGGCTAGGAGAGCTCTGTCATAAAGATAGGGTTGTCCTTAAGGTGAAGAGAACCTGACTTTCCCCTGGACATGGGGCTTCAGTTATAGTGAGCACCCAAACTCAATAAATGGGTAAGTAGAGGGCTCATACTCAAAAAGATTCCTTGAAGGGCACTTGGGAACTTCTTGAGGGAGTCAGAAAATGGAACATGGCAAAAGTCACGGCTCAGGAGATCAACTGCCATGCATGCACCACATGCTGAGAGTTCCAGTCATGGGGAAATGAATCTAGGGAAGCCAATGTACTTGATTCTTTTTCTTCATTATGCAGCTATTAGACATGGAACTGTACTTGTGTGCAGCCTTCTCTCTCTTTTGTATACCTCCCCAGATGATCTAACAGCTAAAGTCCTTGGGTATGACTTGGGCATCTTTTTCACTCTGGATGTTCTATAGGCCTTGGAATCTGGCCCATCTAACTGGGAGCTGGGACAGCCGTAGCCCAAAGCAAACACCAAGGCAGAGACATCATTTTCTAGTTGTCATCACCAATGCTCCTGGAAAGGTCTCCTAGCAAGCCAAGGAAGCAAATCGTCTCCAAGGATGCTCAGTAGCTATCAAGTACCTGGAGTCACCATAAAGTTCTCAGGAAGTTTGCCACTTTGATCCATCTCTCTAGCAATTTCTATTGAAACTGATCCTTCTTGAGTCAAGCACGAGAGAGGAGTGGCCCCTAAGATGGAAGGCTCCGGACTAGTTGACCTCTTTAGTGGCACTTGAAATATTCAGTTTTCAAAGCATCAGGATTATCCATGCTTATCGCTAGTTTTATTCCACCTAGGACTTGTGTGTTCATTCTCTTATTTCCATTACAAATCTTAGGCAGAGATCTTCTTCACAAGAAGAGTCCTTTCTCTGCCAGTTCTCCCTTACTTGTGACTAATGGAGACTAGATAGATGGGAAGGTCTGTCTAAATCACTGGCATATGTCTGTGCAATAGCTAAGACCACAGTCTGGCTCTCTGCAGTCCTCTGAGAGGGATCAAGTGCATGGGAGAGGCCATGTGAAGTCAGGTTGTGCTCAGGTAGCCATTCCAGTCCCCTCTTCCCTTTTGCCCTCCTTCCTCTTCCTTTCCTCCTCTCTTAGCTCTGATTTCTCCTCTCACAGCAACAGTAACATAAGCTGTACAACAGCATTTATTGAGTACTCACTGTTTTAAATGTCACATTAAAATCTGTCATTCATGTCAATGCCCTTCCCAGTGATCCCAAAAGACAGACTATTTTGCCTATTTTAGAGGTGAGAAAAGTCATATTTAGAAAATCGAGAAAAGGATGGATCCCTTGATTTTATGGCCATCAAGTCCATGTCAGTCTGGACAAGCCCTTAGCCACTGTCTTAATTTGGAAGACATGATGTTATGAGAACACGTTCCTATGTTGAGCTAGCAAGGTACCTATGTACCTGTGGCTTCTTCAAGCTACTTTGCCATGTTTAAGATGTGGTTCTTCTTTATATGGTGTTTTACTTGCCTTGATATTACTGGGAGGCTCCAATGTAGATTAAGTAGAAAGAACTAGACTTGACAGTTTAATGAGGATGGCAGGTCACATTTCTCTATTGATCTCTATATATTAAGTGCCTAGCTTAGTGCCTGGAATGTATATAACAGGTGATTATTAGAAACTTAAAGAGCAGTCACCATTCCTGTCTCCCGCATTCTACTCGATAAAGACGGGAGGCCCTCACCTAAAGAAACTGGGGACTAGGAGACAGCTCAACTGGTATAGTGCTTACCATATAGGCAAAGGGGCCTGAGTTTGATTCCCAGAACCCACATAAAAAAGCCAGTTATAGCTATGCATACTTGCAATCCCAGTACTGGGGAGAAAGAGAGAGACAGGCAGATCCTTTGGTCTGAGTGGACAGTTAGCTTATCCAAACTGGTGCAGGAAAAGTCCCATTTTGAAAATCTAGATGGAGCGTTGCCTGAGTGACAACATCCAAGGTTGTTCTCTGGCCTGCATATGCACATAGATATAGGTAGTGATATACTTTCATGTACCCCCCTATCATGTTCATATATAAGTACATACACACACACACAGACAGAGAGAGAGAGAGAGAGAGAGAGAGAGAGAGAGAGAGAGAGAGAGA
>JADRCD010208172.1:0-10391 GCA_019843815.1 Montemys delectorum | reverse complement strand
CAGTACTTATTTATAAACTCACCCAGAACGTTCAGTTATCTCCCTAGACTCAGGAACCAGGGAAGGAGGAGAAATCTCATGAACTCCTGCTTGAGGTCATCTGATCTCCATGCTGACAGTGCTGGGTGATCCTAGCCAGTCCCTGGGTAGCCCAAGAGGGCTCCAGAAATACAGTGCTTTGTTCTTTAATCAAGATGAGGAAAAGGACCTATGGGGTGGGAGAAATTATCAAGTGAATGCATGCAGAGTAGTTGCCAGAGATTAACATGGTGTTTGGCACCATGGTTATCTTTTTACCTGAATTAATTATATGAGACATTTAACATGTTGACACAGCAAGCCAAACATCTGGGGTTTTATGGATGGTGGCATTTATTCAACTGTTTGCTCTCCCTGCTTTTCAAGTAAGTCCCCAATCATCAGGTCCCATTCATGTGGTAACTTAGGCAGAGACCACATATCCCCAACTCCGGGGTTAGTGCTCATGCAGGAAAGCATCATATTCTGAGAAATCCCCTTGAACATTCCTCAGAACAGCACTGGATAGGATGAAAGGGCACAGAAGTCAGCTAGACAGTCATTCATTCTAGCTTTGTTGATTTGATGGTTGTTCTATAATACGGATTATGACACTAACCCTCTCGGCCTGGCCTTCTCAACTGGGGTATTGATGGCTGTGGCAGTGTATGTACATGTATCTGTCAAGCTTTGACGCCGAGCCCGGCTCTCAGAATTGCACAAAGAACGAGACAAAATGGCAAAGCAAAGTTGTAGAAACTGTGACTGTTTTAACAAATTGTTGTTTCAAAATATTAATATTTGTGTGTTCCAGCTATTGGCTTAGCTGATTATTTAATAGTAAACAAGATACCTTTCCATTTAGTAGGAACCTAGTCTGGGAGACATTCACTTTTTTGAGATTTATGAGTATGAACCACCCATGCACAAGTGTCTGCAAAAGCCAGAAGAGGGTACTGGATCCTTTGGAGCTGGAGTTATAGGTAGCTATGAGCCTCCTCCATGGGTACTAGATACCAAATGCAAATCTTTTGGAAGAACAACAAGTGCTCTTTAGCACTCATTCATCTCTACAGTCCCATAAGCAACAGTTTTTAGTGTTATGGGACTAATGTTCTGATGAGAGTAATCTCAGGCTTCAAGGTAAGCTTGCATAGTGGTGAGTTGGCATGTCTAGGAGAGTCTTTTGTTTTCAAATAGGGAGTCAAAGAGGCCTGGGTGGGTATTTGTGGTGCCTGAAGGAGAGCCTTGAAAAGATGTGTTTACCATAGCTGTAGGGTTTTCCCAGTTTTTACAAGGTCCTGAGGTTCTTGGGAAGAGAGTAAAACTCCAGTCAAGTATGTAGGCTTGCTGCGTTTTGGCCGGAGGATACTGACAGACCTTGTGGGAACAAGCCTAGTGCAGCTGACGGCACCTTCAGAGTGTGAGAAACAGGCTTCCTCTGGCTGTTGGCTCTGCACTTATCATCAGTTTAAATCAAGGGCCTGTTTTGTCCCAGGTGGTTGGACCGAAGCCCTATTGGCCTCGAGGGAAGCACTTGCTTAAGCAGATACACTCTTGTTTGTGTAGGCGAAACCTCTCAGGGTTTTGTTTTAATTTTTTTCTTAATTTGGAAGAATTTCAATCTGCAAAGCAGAGAGAACAGAAGGACAGTCCCCCCACCAAGTCCAGCTCTTGAGTATGACCACATTTGGTCCATCTATCTATTCCAGCCCATCATGTCACTTTACCACTGCATCTCTTGTCATGCATCACTAAAAGAACAGTTTCATACACAGTCACAATCACATCTAAAAATCCAGGGATTAAAGAAACTATTTTTTTTTTTTTTGGCTCCTTCTTCCAAAACCCCAGTGAGCTATGAAAAATGACAAACATACAGCAAAATCAAAAGGATTTGAACATGAACGGCTCCCAACATTGACAACATCCTGCTCACCCCACCCTTCACTCCACCAATCTATCGTTTCGTGGATTTGCAAGTAAATCACAGAGATCAGTAAATCTTTCCTCTGAGTAGTTCGGCACTAATTTCAAAACCTAGAGTACAACAGCCACTTGCTTCTCCCCTTTGAAGTAAACTGTGCGCTGAAGTGTGTGTACCCTCGGGCATGTTGATTGAGTTTTGACTAATTCAGGTGCCTAACCTCAGCTCCTATCTAGATTAGAGCCACTGCCGGCACCCGTGAGAGTGCCTGTGCACCTCCTGTCAGCCTTCCTTTCGGGTAATTACTTATTTGATTGATTTGATTTTTTTTTTTTTTTTCCACTGAAGATTAGGTCCTTCTATCTGGCTTGCCTCCTCTCCTTTCAGACTCTCTCTAACCTCATTCACCTCCCTTTTCTTGGTAGCTTTTTGCATCCCAGGCTCTCTCCCCATTGATTATTTTTGCACATCAAAGAATGTCTATCTGCTCATCAGCTTCTCTCCCTGCAGGATGGCCTGACTTGATTTCCCTTATAAACTACTGTCCTGTGATGAGCATGGATTAGTTAACATTTCTTGTGACCCTCCTCAGTGATTTTTTTTTTTTGATCTTGTACTCTGTTGCTTTTGCCGCTTGATATTTTTATTTTGAAATATATATCTATTCTTTGTGAAATTTACATATATACAATGTATTTTGATCACATCCATCCCCAAGGCCTTCTACACCTCCCAACGTCATGTCCTCTTTTCTTCCCTTCTCTTAAAAAACTAAGCTACAGAGTCCAACATGCTTCTTTTTCTCATTCTTAAGCATGGTATTCTCTATAAAGTTTTGTTTTTAATCCTTTTTCCTTCTTGGCAATGTCATCTGTGTTTTATGGCTCTGTTGTCAGTCCAGATGTCTTCCAAACTTGCTATTCCTTCAGGTCCTCATGTTCAGCAGCCTGTGGACATCTCTGCCAGAATTTCTTTGTTGTTTTTTTTTTTTTTCCTCTCCCCTTTCATTTGGTGCCCTCAACAGACATGGCTGAAAAATCGAGTGTTCTTTGTCCTTAAACCTGGTGTGACCTCAGAACCTTCTAACTGGGCGCAAGCCAGGTAGTGGCCTCTGCTAGTTGGAGTATCATTTGCACGTCTGTATTAGTTACTTTTCAATTGTAGTGGCAAAGCACTGTGACTAAGTCACCTTATAGAAAAAAAAACAGTTTATTTTGGCTTATCGGTCCTGTGGGATAAGAGTCTATCTTGTCAGAGAGACATAGCAGCAAGCAGCAGGTGTGGCAGTTGGAGCAGCAAGTCAGGAGCTCACATCCTCAGTGGCAAGCACACACACACACACACACACACACAGAGAGAGAGAGAGAGAGAGAGAGAGAGAGAGAGAGAGAGAGAGAGAGAGAGAGAGAGCTGGTATATATGAGACCCACTTGCAGTGATGTACATCCTCTCCAGCACCAAATCATCATCATCCTCTCCTCCTTCTCCAATAGCCTGAATCCAGTTATTGCTGTCTGCATCTGCATAGGTAAAGGGCCATCCACTGGAACATGAACAACCTAAAAGCAGCCAGACATCTGAAGAGGCCCATTCTCTCTTCCCCAGTAGCTACCAATGGCCAATAACTCCTTAGCTAGGGGTGGGGCCTTGGTGAGTCCCTCCTCTATCCATGCTGGAATGTTGATGGGCTTAGTGTTGTGCAGATCTTGTCTATGAACCACATCGTCAGTGATTTCATGCATTATATAGCCACGTGTTTCATAGCTTACTTCTCCATCCTCTTTCTTCTCTTTCAGTCTGTCTCCTCTTCTGTGATATCCCCTGAGCATGATAGTGGTGGTAGCTGTGGGGTGATTTAGATATCTCTTTTAGGGCTAAGCACTCAGCAGTCACATGTATTCAGCACTTTGACCAGTTATCAGTCTCTGTGTTAACTGCTGTGCATTTCAAGATGGAGTTTCTGTGACCAAGGTTGAGAGAAGCACAAATCTGTTTGTATGAAAATAAACATGTAGAAGACAGTTTGGTGACCTTTAAACAGTAGTAGGCTTCTCTCTAGGGCTTATAACTTTTCCTATGGAAGCTATGGGCTTTGATCAGGTTACACTACTAAGCACTAATTCTCTCCTATAGAACAGGCCTCATCCAATCATAAGGCAGTTATCTCCCTAGTGGTCAGGCCACTCTTTAGCCAGTGGGCACATCTTGATTGGCAGGCTGTTATTGTAGTATGTAAGACTATTGAAGTCTTTTCTGCCCTGGCAGACTGCATAGCACCTCCCAGCACCATCAAAACTAGCCATCAGGGAGAAGTTTACAGGTCAGTTGTATGTTGATTTTCCTAGGTTCTGCAACCAAAGTATGTCTTCAAGCAATAGGATCTTACCATCTAGTTATGGAGGGCGAGTGGTTGATTTTCCTAGGTTCTGCAACCAAAGTGTGTCTTCAGCAATAGGATCTTACTATCTAGTTATAGGGGGCAACCAAGAGCAATGGCAGTAGTTTGTACTATGTTGGGAGCCTTTGAGACCCCCAACCACCTTCGACCAATAACTCATAGGGAGGTATCCTATGCCTGGCACTAGGATTTTTAATAACCCATGTGTGCTGGGACCGGCATTATCTACCCACACAGGATATCTCTGTTTAAATGCCTTCTTTTTGGAAACCTATTTTAATTGGCTTATAAACTGGTCTTCAGTAAGATCCTTAGTTTTTCTGTAAATCCTTAGTTTTTTGATACTGCACTGTCTCCTTTCGCCAACCCTCCATCCCCATCCCTGCTTAAACTCTTAATTCCTAGGGTTTCCTCTCTCTATTTTTTATCACATGTATTGTGTGTCTCAGCATTCGCTTAGAGCCTCTTCCTTTCCACCCCTCATGGCTTTTCTAGCTTTTTTTCTAGCTTCCTGGGCTCTGCAGGTACTCTAGAGAACACATAGACATCTCGGTTTGAAGAGAGGATCCACATGCCAGTGATCATATGTGACATTTTTCTCTCTAAGCCTATGTCACTTCACTTCCTTATGGCTTCTCAGATCCACCATTTTCCTGCAGATTTCATGATTTGATTTTTTTTAACAGCTGAATAAAATTCCATTGTCTATGTACCACATTTTCATTATCTACACATGAATGGCTGGACATGTGGTCTGATTGTTAACTGTGTATGACTAGAGCTGCAGTGAACATGGATGTGTTAGTATCTCTGTAGTAGCATATGAGATACTTTCGGTATGCCATAAAGGGTATGGCTGAGTTAGAGAGTAGTTCTATTTTTGTTTTTTGAGATATTCACAAGTCTAACAAAATTGACATTTTGATAGTGGCGGTTTCAGTTTATACTTCCTCCAATAGTAGATCGGGGTTCCTTTTTTTTCACCTCTTCACCAACGTTTGCTGTCATTTGTTTCCTGGACAATAGGCATTCTGACTGAGTTGAAATCTCCAAGTAGTGTTAGTCTGCGTTTCCAGGATGGCCAATGCCATTGAATACTTTGGTTTTTTTTTATTATTTATTTATTTATTCTATGTATATGAGTTCTCTGTCTTCATATACCCCAGAAGAGGGGATCAGACTTCATTACAGATGGTTGTGAGCCGCCATGTGGTTGCTGGGACTTGAACCCAGGATCTTTAGAAGAGCAGCCAGTGTTCTTACCCGCCGAGCCATTTTTCCAGCCTAGATATTGAACACTTTTTTAAAAGATGCTTACTGAGGGCTGTTGAGATTTCTCAGCAAGTATTAATGACATGAGTTTAATCTACAGGACTCACATGGTGGAAGAAGGGAACCAACTCCTAAAAATTATCCTCTGGTAACTTTTTCATATTCAGTCTCCTATTACTACATCTTGTCACTCCTGTCTTATACTTGTGGTCCCTTTCTTCCATCAAAGACTTGTCCTTCTATTGTAAATTGTTGTTAAAATTTTCATTAGCTAATCTTTAAGGTTATGTGTTTTCCAACATAAGCACGGATTCTGATGTGTTTTTTGGTTACCCAGGACATGGTCCCCTGAAGGCTTAACCGCTACTAAAGTGTTCCAGTTTGTAATCCCTGATCCTTCACTGTCATGTGGATCGAGTATTCACCAGAGTTATTTGTAGGTTTTATGCTTAAAAAAAATCTATAGGCAAGGTGAGAGTAGGGAGTAGGGGGAGTATTGCTAGAGACTGCCATGAGACGTATGTATGTATGCTCACAAGTTGTCTTATTTTCTCTTGAATGCTCAGCCATAAGTGAGACATCTAGATCACCTACTCTAAAGCTAAGGGAACACTATGGAAGAAGGGGAAGAAAGAATGTAAGAGGTGGAGGGTGGAGCAGAGTAGAGTCAAGCACCATCTTCCAGGCATGGTGCAATAGAATTGTGATATGAACTCAAAGCAGTTGTGATATGTTGTTTTAAAATGAAATCCCAAATGTTTGAGTTACCAAATAGAGTCTTGGGAGCTAGATGCTGCAGTGAAAGCTTGCTAGATCAGAGATGCATAGAAGGGAGCCAGCTGACGTCCCAACTCAACTGATGTCTCAAAAGGAAAAAACAAAAACCTCTACAACCATGAGGAGTAGATGGCAGGAAATAATCAAACTCAGGGCTGAAATCGACCAAATAGAAACAAAAGAACTATACAAAGAGTCAACAAAACCAGGAGCTGGTTCTTTGAGAAAATCAACAAGATAGATAGATAATCCCTTAGACTAACCAGAGGGCACAGAGACAGTAAAATAATAAAAAAATTAATAAAATCAGATTAATAAAATCAGAAAAGAAAAGGGAGACATAACAATGAAATATATCTAAAAGTAACTATTCTGTTTGTTGAATTTAACAGTTGAAAATATCAAAATCATGTTCTAAAAACATCATGGAAATATTATTGATAATTTTTATCACTGTGCTTGAAATGGGCATTTTCTTAATGTTTAACTTCAAAGAGTTTTTGTTATTTTGAAATTTTTAAAATATACTTACTGATAAAATAATTTCTCTCCCTGGAACACTGATAATCTTTTTTAAGTAAACTGATTGTTAGACAGTGTACACAGATATAGAATGTGTTTTAAATATACTCTCACTATGTCAGGTGGTATCATATAAGGCTTTTGAATATATTTTTTAATGATTCATTTATAATATTTTATGCTCTTACTATGCTTAACAAAGAATACTTTGTATGTTTTGAAACAATTTAGTATTCAACATTAGATATAAGATCCTCAGTTATGGATAGTATTAAATACTCATTAATGATATTTTTAGGGTGCGAAAGGTATAAATATAAAAGTTGAACAAATTTTTTATGTATTATTTGATTCTCAAAATACTCAATATTATTAATATGTTTGATGTATAAAATGCATTTAAATAATAAAATAATTAAAAAAAAAGAAAAACAAAACAAAACTCTTTTCCTTCCCCATGCTGTCTTAAGTACCCTTCAACTCAAGACCCTTCTTTCTCTTTCCTGGGATTTTTTTATGTTCACTCCCTGTAAAATGGTTGCTTGCTTTGCCTCTTGATTTTGTTTAGCTCTTGTTTACAGAAAGCTCTTGGGTTAAATGTGTGTGCTAGGGCTGAGCTACAGCACAGCAAGAAACAGTTTTTTCCAGTTCACAGTCTTGGGGTTCACAATGTGATCAAATATCTTGCATCACCAAGACCTGTAGAAGACCCACACAAAACCAGATCTGTCAATATTCAATCATGGAAGGAGGAGGAGCTCTTGGGGTCCTTCCCTGAGGATCTATAGACAGCTAATTGTTGCTGAGAAGGAGAGGGACACTTTCTTCAGTGGCATAACTGTTAGAAAAATGTTTCCGTAAATAACCCTTCAGTTTTGTTTCTATAAGAAACTCTAGTGAAACTCATATGTTTTACACACACACACACACACACACACACACACACACACACAGAAGTAGAAGTGACTAACTGGGTTGAGGAATGGGATTAGTGGGAGTCAAAAGGGGACAAAGTAGGTTAATGGGGGTGAATCTGGTCAAATACGTTATTTATATATATCTTTCATAATGTACACATTATAATACATGATTAATATATGCTAATAAAGATGTAAAAAGTACATGTTTTTGAGTCTGTAAAACCATTTCACTTGACCCTTGTCTTTGAGTATGTTATAAAGGTAAAAGAAATTAGTAGGTATCTGCTTATAAACTGCTGCTGATAGATGGATTGACATACTGTACTGGCTGGTTTTGTGTGCCAACTTGACACAGGATGGAGTTATCACAGAGAAGGGAGCTTCAGTTGGGGAAGTGCCTCCATGAGATCCAGCTGTGGGGCATTTTCTCAATTAGTGATCTGGGGGGGGGGTAGGGCCCCTTGTGGGTGGTGCCATCCCTGGGCTGGAAGTCTCTGGTTCTATAAGAGAGCAGGCTGAGCAAGCCAGGAGAAGCCATCCAGTAAGGAACATCCCTCCATGGCCTCTGCATCAGCTCCTGTTTCCTGACCTGCTTGAGTTCTAGTCCTGACTTCCTCTGGTGATCAACAGCAATGTGGAAGTAAGCTGAATAAACCCTTTCCTCCCCAACTTGCTTCTTGGTCATGATGTTTGTGCAGGAATAGAAACCCTGATTAAGACACATACCTTTTGGGAAGTGTTGGCTCTGTCAGTGGGCCTGGATTTCTGGCACTATAAAGAGAGAAAACTTTCTGCTCCAGGGACATGGATTCTCATCTGGAGATCATCTGAGATCTGGAATCTGAGAACAGATCTCAGATTCTGTTCTCCAACCACCCTGGAATCATTTGAAGCTATCCTATAAAGTGGTGACTATTATGGCTTGAGGTTTGGAAATCCTTGACCCTACCACACTTTGAATACATTTCCTGCAGCAAGTGTTGGGTCCCCCCTCCCCCTCCCCCTCCCTCATCCCCTAGCAGCTGTGATAGCTCACCAGCTTCTGTCTACTGGGAAAAAGAAAAAACAGACTGCAAAGCCTTTAAGAGCTTGAACTTTGAGTTCTAAATTGGATAGAAAGTGGAAGCTAGTTACGTGGGTGGTGACACAGGGCTGTGAGGGAGGCTGTTGCTGGCCAGCTGTGTAACCCCAGGCTGGGACGCAATGTCTTCGAGTCTCAGCATCTACATCTGCATGGTGAAGCAGAGAGGCTGGCTGAACTCCAGGGTCTCCCATAATCCAGTCGTCTGTATTCTTTTCTGTAGCTGTGATTACTTTAATAATAGTCTCCTGTTTACAAAGTAAAGGAAGACTCAGAGTTTTTGAGAACATTTGGAATTGTATCTACTTGTTGGCATGTGCTGGGATATTTTCTGTGTCAGTGGAAGACTGAGTATAGTGAAGGGAACTTGAATGGATAGGGCAAAGATTTATTTGCCTGTGAACTGACCACTCTTTGGGTTATCTGAGAAGCCAGGAACAGTTAGTAGCTACAAACATATCCCTTATTGGTCCATATGGTGTATGGCTGTAATTAAGAGCACTTTGGCTTCATCACCTTTTAGTTATGAACTTGAGTAAGATGGCATCTCCTAAGCCCCAGTTTCTATCAACACAGGAGGGATCAGACTCTGTAAATTGTTCATTGATCTCCACATACATGCTGTGGCTCCCTTCTTCCACACAGCATATGATTACCATAGTTAGATGTGGTGTCATCTGGATGGACCTTTGAAAGGGAAGCATTTTGTAGAAGTGGGGGTACAGGAGAAGAGCAAATGGAGTGATACAGGGTCATCAAATGGAAGCTCAAAGCTGTAGGCTGAGATAAACTGTGGGAGGACTTCATTTCCATGTCTTTTAATATTTCTGACTATGCCACATGAAGGCATTTTAGAGGACTCAAGAAACAAACTGCAAATTAGAAAACAAAATTTTGTTTCTTGAGACAGGTTTAACGTAGCTCAGGCTGGTCATGAACTTACTTTGTAGATGAAGGTGGTCTTGGCTCATCCTCTTCCTTTTACCTCTTAAGTGCTGAAAACATGGGAATGAACCATCAGGCATGGTTTACAAATATTTGTAAGCATTTGTGTTCAGCCACCTTTATAGTAAACACTGAGCACCTATGTGCTGGCATCTCCTTTGAACCTTCAGATTCTAGACCCATGTTTTCCTGTTTGAAAGCTGCTGAGCATTTGAGATGTGGCTAGTCTAAACTGAGATACACTATAAATGTACAATAAATGTTGGATTTTGAAGAGTATAAAATAAAATAGCACAATAATTTTTATACTGGATGATTTGTTGAAATGAAAGATTTTGGAAAAAGCTGAGTAAGTAAAGCTTTACTTGCTTCTTTATACCATTTTAATGTGACCAACAGACTTAAGGTGACATATGTGGTTTGTATTTTATTTCTATTGAATGACATTATTCAAGGGAACCATTCTACCTTCTGTCATCCATTGTAGGGTAACCTGAGTCACAGATGGCTTGAGCCAGATGCATGTTGGGG
>JADRCD010208171.1:0-12480 GCA_019843815.1 Montemys delectorum | reverse complement strand
GGGACAGGCATTGGGAGGGGGGAGGCAGAAGGGGTTTGTTCTTGTGTTTGTTTGTTTGTTTGTTTGTTTGTGTTGGAGGGGAAAATGGGAGAGGGAAAGTGTACATGTGAATGAAGAAAATACCTAATTAAAAAAATAAATAAATTTAAAAAAAAAAAAAAAAGAAAACCATTTCATTGGGGCTGGTTTATAGTTTCAGAGCTTTAGTCTATTATCATCATGGCATGAAGCATGGTAGCATCCAGGCAGAGGTGGTGCTGGAAAAGCCAAGAGTCCCACATCTTAATCCACAGGGAGCAGAGTTGAACTGTGTACCACACTGGCATACCTTGAGCATATATATGACCTCAAAGCCCTCCACAGTGACATTTTCTCTAAAAAGGCTACACCTACTAATAGTCCTACTCCCTATGGACAAGCATTCAAACACATGAGTCTATGGGGGCCATACCTATTCAAACTACCATAAGATAACACTCACAAGATAACAGGATGATCTCTATTTGGAGCTCTACCTGGATTACATCATGAATTCAAAACCTAATGGCACAGCACAGCAGGACTCAGTCTACAAAGGAGGAGCAGGAATGGGAAGATCTTTCCTTTCTTTATATGTGCTCTATAATCCATTTCATTGTTTTATATGCATGGGTTACTTTACCTGCTGGTGTGTTTGTGCACTGTGTATGTTTCTGATGCCCTCAGAGACCAAAGAGGGCATCAGATCCCCTGAGACTAGAGTTACAGACAATTGTGAGCCATCTTGTGGGTGCTGGGAATTGGACCCAGGTCCTTTAGAAGAGTAGCCAGTGCCCTTAAGCCATCTCTCCCCAGCACTTATAATCCTCCTATCCAGTACCTGCAAAAGGTAAGTACTGGAATTAACCCAAAACATCCCACTCAGAAAATCTGAACCACTGGTAAATTAGCCTATCACTGTGCTAAGATTTAATTTACCTCAACCAAAGAGATATATTTTATAAAAATTTATGGACACACACACAAATACCCACAGCTTTCACATCAAAAGAATAAAAATAGTTATTCTAAAGCCAAATATGAATGACCATGGCCTGGGAACATAGATTCAGTTTACCCCAAATACCATGTTCCAATATGGAAGTAGTTTTAAGAAGTTTTTATAGTAAAAGAACAAGAAAGTTATAAATCAAAGCATTTTTCAAATACTGGAAATATCAGGTAAGTTACAACTTTGTTATAAACCTCAGATATTATCTAATGGCAATCTTAGCCTTTGGATTGGTGGAAGATGAAGTCTGTTTATACACTCCTAAGGGATTTACCTGAAAGTCTCAAGGATTTTAGGTCACCCATTGTGAGCTTAGCAATAGATAGGTACCGTGCAGACTAAAGATAAGCCAGTCTGAGTTCAGTTCTCCACAGTCCATCAACCATTCATCTATAATGTGGAACTCAGGGTGTTTTTTTTTTTCTGGAAACTTCATTTCACAAAGTCATGCCAGCCATTTTTCTTGTATTTCCTCAGATCTTCCCAAGTCTTAATTAGACTCTGGGCAAGGATCATTCTTTTCTTTTCCTTTCCTTTCCTTTCCTTTCCTTTCCTTTTCTTTTCTTTTCTTTCCTTTCCTTTTCTTTTCTTTTCTTTTCTTTTCTTTCCTTTTCTTTTCTTTCCTTTTCTTTTCTTTCTTCCTTCCTTCCTTTCCTTCTTTCTTCTCATCTTCCTTGGCTTCCTCCTCCTCCCCTTCTTCCTCTTCCTCTTCTTCTTCTTCTTTTCAATAAACTGAAGACATTTCAAATATTGTAGGCCTCCAAACTGTTCTACCCAGTCTTCAGCATTTCAATCCATGTTGCAGCCTGGGGGTGACACTCACATCATTGTGAGTTTCAGTGTTTGCTTAATGAACCCATCTGTCTTCTGGAAATTTATAGATTGATTGGAACGAGAAGAAACTATCTCGTTCACTTAGGTGAAGGTGGGTTTACTGTTACAGAATATCCAGCCACCTGAGCTCCCAAAAGAAGAGCTCAAACTACTCAAACAACTAACTGAGTCTGTAGTCTTTCCTGAATTAACGAAGGGGGAGTTATTAAAGGATAATGTGGCTTATCCATCATTTCACTGGGATCGCAGGCAGAGCAGGAAGGAAACCAGACCGCTCCCTGATAATGGTGCTCGCTAACGTTGGGGAAAAGGCAAGATGTCCTTCTAATTGAGGAAATATATCCCTTTCAATATAAGTACAGACTGTGCTCTCTGGAAGGTAATGTCTATTCCTGAGAGCAGAGCTTCAGTTGAGATGCAATTCTATTAATCAAACTGACCCGATTCCTGCTCACACATGTAAGAACAGCAAAAAGGAAACCCAAATAATAATTTCAAAACATATAATAGTAAAAAGGAAGATCTAAATGTGCAATGAACCGCAGACCTGGATGCTCTTCCTTCTCCACCCCACCCCATCCACCCCACCCCACCCATGGATATACAGTTCCTAAGCCCTGTGGGACGGTGAGCATTGTCTTTAGTTAAAGTCCTAAGGCTCCTACCTCAAAATGACACATTCAAATTTGGGACATAGTGGTAGGAGAGGGTGAACTAAGGAGTGAGAATCCTTCTTGTGGTTAGGTAGGGTTTTTTTTTTTTTTCCCAAAGAAGGCCGTGAGTTCTAAGGCAGCAAGTTTCCAAAGAAATCCATGGAGAATGAAAAGCTGTGTGCCTAAGGGCCTGTGGGTGCCAGCCCTGGGAAAAGTGACAAGGCTAACTGCTTTATTGGCTCCTCTGTGACACTGGCCCGATCACCTTTCTAAAATGGCCTCAACTCCTCAGAAAAGAGACCTACATATGACCCTCAAACATTCCGTGGCACTGGAGATAGTGGGGAGAGAGAGCATGTGGGGAAAAGCGAGAAAGATCTGCTCCAAACCTCTTGTTCTCTGAAGGAACCCATCAAGCAGGCTCCAACCTAGACCACCTAGTGGTGAGAAGGCAAAGGACAGGAGGAATACTCCTAACAACAGGGCACCATGACAGAGGGCCGAGTCAAGGAGAGTAAAGTCACCGTTACTGGTCACTGTCACTATGCAAGCTGCAAAGTCTCCCTTTCAGCCTCGGGGCGTTTACTGGGGTGCAGCTAGGGTTGTGGACTTACACTGCAGAAAATAATTTCCCAATGAGCACGAGGGAAGCAAACTTAGCACGTTGAGTGGCTAGGAAAAGGACAGATGTTCTCGGTGCGAGTCAGGTGCCAACGTTAGGAGAGAACCCCGCCGCCGAAGTGCTTCAGCAGTAGCCATGTGACTGAGAGTTGGGGAAGAACTGGAAAGATGGCTCAGCAGTTAAGAGAACTGACTGCTCGTACTGAGGACCCGCAGTCAGTTCTCAGAAACCACTTAGTGGCTCACAACCATCTGTAACTCCATTCCCAAGGGATCTGATGCCCTTTTCTGGCCTCTGTGGTTACTGCATACACACAGTGCACAGACAGACAGACAGACAGACAGACAGAACAACCACACACACAAAAAAATAAGATAAAATAAAATAAAACAAATAAAATAAAATAAAAATAAATAAATCTTTAAGTAAAAAAAAAAGTCAGAGATCTCCATTGCTTTAAAAGGTCATCTATAGTGAAGGTTGAAGGAGGAAGGAAAACATATTTTGGACTACTTGTTTTCCTACCAAAAGAAGTATTTTTATAAATTAAATTACTGGATAATTTATGGGGATTTTTGAATAGTTGTACATAAGGAGAAGACATGTGCTTAAGACAAAAACCAGATCAAAACTTTAAATCAAGCTAATTTTGCTATGCATAGGCCACACACAGAGCTTTAGAGGAGTTTTAACCTGCAGCGCAGATCTTTAGGCATCATACTAACCTGTGCGGTTTTGAGGAAGGAACGTTGCTTCTGGGTGGGGTTCTACGCAAGGCAGCCTCCACTCAGATGTGTTGAGTCTCTCAACTCAGTCAGCAGGAGTCATAGGTCAGGTTCGGCTGTGTGAAGGTGATGGGTCTCTCCTTCTCACAGCCCCTAAGAGTATTATCCCATCCTGTTTCCGTGAGACAAGATGAATGCTTTTGTGTCTTTTCGTAAACCTGAGGGCATTCCTCTCTAAAGAGGATGTGGTGGTGTTCAAAATAACCACAAAGTAGTATCTGGCTATTAACTCTCCTGATTACAAGTCCAGAGTTTCCCATACTCCAATATACTCACGGCACCAAGTGTTCCCACAATGACGCCTTAATTCCTTGGCCCGTCTTGTCAAGAAGCACCACCCTTTCATCAAGTTTCATAAAGAAATATACTCTTAGTCAGAGTGAGTGGCATATGCCCACAGTCTCAGCACTCAACTGATAGAGGCAAGAAGGTCAGGAACTGAAGAGCATCTTCAGGTGCATCGTGAGTTTGAAGCAGCTGAGGCTGTATGAGACTGTCACAAAAACAGGAAACGAGCAAAAAAGCATAGTGTTTCTATTTGAAAGTTTGGTCGTGGGAAGTGTTACACCCCGGACTCTACTCTGCTGTGGCCCGTTTCTTCCTTCCTCTTGTCTTCCTCACTGCCTGGCCCCTACTCGGAGTAATCAGTGCGTGTTTTTCCTTTCTCCTGCAGTATTTTACCTACCTAGAAATCCTTGACTTAACAGGTTCTGTCTCAAATGAGCTCATCAATAAATGTTCCTTAAAAAAACAACATTATTGTCTCCTGAGCAGCTCTGGTTAGTGTATCTCCGCTGTCTCATGAACTTAGTATCAAACAAACCACTGCACATAATCAGGGGCACAGAAAACCCTTCTAACTAGAGAAAAGCTAGCTGGGCTAGCTTCTCCTCGAGAGCCTCCTGCCCTTTCTGTTTGCCCTAAAACTAGACTTCCTGAGACTACTTACCAACAAAGTGAATGGTAATCTCTGTGTATGAGCTCTCCCCTGTAATCCTAGCACCCTGGAAACTAGGAACAAGGAAAATTACAGTGAGTTCAAGGCCAACCTGGGCTACAGAGTGATTTCTGAGCCAGCCAAAGTCACATAGAAAAATTCTGTTAAAAAAGAGAAAAATGAAGGAAAGAATAAATTTTTAAAAAGAAAGAAAAAAAGTCATACAGCAAATAAGAAGGAAAGGGGGAGAGGAGGGGAAGAAGAAAGGAGGAAAAGGGAGGGGAAGGGAGGTGAGGAGAGAGGAAGAAGTGCATGGTTGGAAAATAGGCATCCCAATCCAGCAAAGTCTACTAGAGAACGATAATAGTTACTGTTTCTTAATAGGATTTCTTGAGAGATAAAGAGCAACAATAGCTAACCAGTGGCCTTGGCTCAGGTCTAGCCAGCTATTGCCTAGAAGAAAGAGAAAGTTAAATATAATAATCCTGACCACATCTTGCAAGATCTGTTTTTCATTATTACAAGGGACACGTGAATGATTTAAAGGAGGAAGGGCTGTTGTTGGCTCACTGTTGAAGTGATCTCAGTATGTGGTCACTGGATTCTTTTGCTTCTGGAGGAGTGTGAGGTGAGGCTAAACATCATGTCAAGGAGCTTGAAGAACAAGGTTGCTCACCTTGTGGCAGCTATGAAACAGGAACAGACAAGGACAGTACACCTTTCAAAAGTATGGTCCCTGTGTCCTACTTTCTCCAACCAGACCCTGTCTCTCACCACCTTCCAATAATGGCATCAACTTTAGAAATCCATTGGTGAATCCATCCATTAAAGAAGTAGGAGTCCTCATAACGCAGTCACCTGTAAAGATTAGTTCCACCAACCGGGCACCAAGCTTGAACACAGGAGCCTGAAGAACATCTCATATCTAAACCCTTGCAGTTGGCAAGGTGGGGCAGTCCTGCCAATCAGGTCGTGGATCTTTCCTCACTCACTCAGTCTACACTCATCTTTTAGTTCTGGTCATCAAACACAGCGGAAATGGAATGTGCTAAATTTGGGCCTCAGCTTTTCAATCTTCCTGGCCCTGCCACAATAAACCACTCCCGATTAGCCTACTGCATAAGGATGGACACATGGTCCAGGATCCCACGTCACTGCTGCCTTTAGACAGACAACAACCAGACATAAGTAAGGCCATCCTAGGCTCCCAGCTGACCATCCAGATGGCGTACAGACTCATGTACGAAAATACATGGTTGTCGTTTTAAACCACTAAGCCTCAGACTGACTTGTTATGCAACATTAGATAACTGAGAAGACATACAGTGTGTGTGATTATATACAATACATAGCCAGGCTTGGTTGCTTACACCTCTAATCCTAACATTGAGAAAACCAAGGCATGAGAACTGTCATGAGTTCAAGGCCAGTCTGCACTACATACTGAGCTATAGAGGTATAGGCTGTACAGCAAAAGCCTACCAAAAATTAACTGATTGATTCAAATTTTAAAACCTGGGTAGGATGGTACACTTCTGTAACCTCAGCACTGGGAAAATAGAGGTCAGAGGATCACACATAGTTGCATACACACTGGGAGACCAGCCTGGGCTGCATGATGCTCTGGCTTAAAGATGGATAGGTAGGTAGACAGATAGATGATAGACAAACAGACAGATAGTAGATAACATTTAGTAACTTCACAGATGTTAGTGCTTATAGAAATAGAGAAGCCAAATCCAGAATAGCTGTATGTCCCTTTGAGGAATACTGGACATTTAATGTAATGAAAATTCTGGATAGTACCAGTTAACTGCTGATTTCCATTAAAAAATGATTCCATAATATGGACTGAAAGTTTGTCCCTGATTGGCAACTTGACTTTTGCAACCAAGTAAGTTTAGCCTGCAGAATTCCATCCTCGAGAGCAAACCTAACTGGCTTCCTTTGATCCTATTGCCAACACATTCTATACTCTGTTAGGTAAAGATTGGAAAGACTGAAGAAAGGCAATTGATGGATGTATCAGACACATCTTGTCCCCCACATAGATCTTCCAAGGTCACCTTTATTTCAGCCAATTGAAGTGAGCATCATGCACATAGATATCAGTAGTTAACTCATCTTCGCTTTTTGCCCAAGCAACATGTGGTGGTTTGGATGAGAATGGCCCTGTGAGCTTATATGCTTGGATGCTTGACCCTGATTTGGTGGGACTGCTTGGGAAAGTTTAGAAGGTGTGGCCTTGTTGTAGAAAGTGTGTCACTGGCAGGGGGGCTTTGATTTCTCTCTCTCTCTCTCTCTCTCTCTCTCTCTCTCTCTCTCTCTCTCTCCTCCCCATGCTCATGGAACAGGATGTAAGCTATAGCTACCGTTCTAGTGTCATGCCTGCTTGCCTGCTGCCATGCTCCCCTTCATGATGGCCATTGACTCTAACCCTCTGGAACCATGAGCCCCAATAAACGCTTTCTTTTACAAGTCACCTTCATCATGGGGTCTTCTCCCAGCAGTAGAAGACTAACTAATATACACATTTCAACATATTCTGTCTTGAAGGGAGGTAAATAATGGATGAAGCCAGGAACGAATAAATGTGAGGAGAACTTTGCACATAGTCCCCAAAGATGCTGGGAGACGCAGTTCAGTTATCCACAAAACATAGTGCCTTGACTGGAAGGTGGGCATGCTCTGCCCCACCTGGTTTCACTATTTTCTGCCCTTCTTCCTACTCCTTGGTATTTCAGCCTGGAGCAAAATTTTTGGTTTCTTTAAAAAAAAAAACAGAAATATTATTTGAATATGATTTTCATTTTAATCCCAGGTATGAGATGTAGGGCCCCTTCAGATTGTGTACAGCAGCTAACTATGTCTCATTCTCTGGCAGGGATGTAATTTTGCCAGCTGAAGGTAACTTACGTTTGAAATTCTGGGGACTTTCCAGAGGATATATAAATGCCAAAGTCTCCAAAAAGGAGGCAGCTACTGCTCCCCCTGTTGCTGCTACCCATGATGCTGCTGTTGCTGGTTGCTGGTTGGAGATATCCTGATGGCAAAGATCAAGCCTGCCCAAGGAACCTGATGACCCTAATCAGCAGGAAGTAGTCTAACAAGTAGTCTAACCCCCTTTCCCTGCTAATCTTTCTCTCCTACCTAGTGTTGGAGGGTTGGGGGGTTGGAAGGAATAAGGGTGGAGTAAGGGAGTAGAGTGTTAGAGAGAAAAAAACAATAAAGTAGCCAAAAGTATGGTTACATCAGCCCACGAAGACTATCTACCCTGAGAGTTCTCTACCCTGGTTGGTGTGTATGGTGCAGGGAGACTTCTATAACTCACAGGAGAATGATATCCAGGATAACATGGCTATCACTCAGAAAGTCATTCGGCCAACCTAGTCCCCGGGAATATCTTCTGTGAGGGGATGCTCTGGTAAGCAAGCATGAAATGTGGCACAGTCCATCCCTGGGCCCCTTCTCAGGAATATATCTACAAACCTCTGTTCTAAATCTTGTCAATAGTTCTCCAATCTTGGCTTCTGCATCACTGACAAAACCATGTGATAGATACCACTCAGGAATCAGTGTAAGTTCATCCCAGGAAATGTCATTCAGACTGTAACTGGCTGGTTTTCCCTCTGCCTAACTCTTGTGCCTGGTGGCTGTGGGCTTTGCAGAGACATTAGCTGTCAGTCCTCTGCCTACCCAGTTTTTCTGTCAGCAGGTCATGGATAAGATTTCATGGAGGGTAGCATAGGTTTTCATCCACTTTAATGACAGAATAGTATTCTACTTTAAAAAAATACTTAATCTCTAGTTTTTATCTTGGTGATTTCATTTATTTTTATGTCTGAGTGTTTGCCTATGTGTATGTCTGTGTGCCACATGTGTGTCTGGTGCCCATAGAGGCCAGAAGAAGACATCTTCTTGGAACTGAGGCTACAGATGGTGGGGCGCTGTCATGTAGGTGCTGGGAACCTAACTTGGGTTTTCTCAGGGCTCTTACTCTCTGAGATGTTCTCTCCAGCCTCGTTTTATTTTATTTTATTTTTTTAGTTACAAGGTAGTAGATTGCTGAGTTTCATACATAATTTGGTTGGCACCTCCTCTTCTTCATCCTCAATTACGAATCCTGTCTTTCCCCTTCTGCTTTCCTGTCACATGCGTTAGCTGAACCATCTCTATCTACCTCTCTCCCTTAACACCTCTCACCCCATCACCCCTTCCCATTTACAGCATTCTCTTCTCTTCATACACTCACTTCATACTAAACATATGTAAGTGCTGAGATTGCATATGAGAGAATAAAAGCCCGTGTCACCACAGGCTCATAATATAATGATAATACTACTATAATAATAATCCAGCTCCACCCAGTTTTCAAAATTCTCATAATGTCATTTTTCTTTATGGAGGAATGAAATTCCATTTGTATATGCAACACGTTTTTATTTTTGTTTTCCAGTCACCAACTGATGGACACCTAGGCTGATCCCATTTCCTTCCAAACAGCTCTATGTGCTCAGCATCACTGTTGTCAGAGCGCAGCTGTAATGAAGCCCCTTAAGGAGCAGCACCCAGTTGCCTCAAGGAACTGAAAATCCAGTGAAAGAACTGATACTACGCCAGTGAGTATGAAGATGCGTAGTTATAATTATGATAAATGGCATCAAAGAAAAATGCTAAAGGAGGCCGTGGGATGGCTCAGTGAGAAAAGCACTGGCTATGTAAACCTGACAACTGGATTCGATTCCTCGAATCCACGTGAAGGCAGAAGAGAGACCTGACTCCACAAGGTGTCTTCTGACACACATACATGCACACTCACACACATGTACACACACATTAACAACAACAAAAGTAATTTTAAAGGAAAATATAGAGAGATGATTCAATCATTAAGAACACTGACTACAGACAGGCATGGTGGCATATGCCTTTAATTACAGCACTTGGCAGGCAGAGGCCTGCCTGATCTACATCATAAGTTCAAGGATATCCCTACATATAGAGACCCAGTCTCAAAAACAAATAAACCAACAAGCCACTGGCTACACTTGCAGGGGACCCAGGTTGTGGCATCTCACAACCCTCTGCAGCCCAGGAGATTCAAGACCCTCTTCTTGCCTCTGCAGGCACCAGGCACATACATGCATGCAGGCAGAACATACACAAAAAATAAACCTGTTTTTAAAGAAAGATGCTGAAGGTGACTTGTGCAAAGCTTCCATGAGGAAACCATATCTAAATTAAAACTCAGCATAATTTGTCTGGGTGACAAGTGTGCATAGATAAGGCAGAAGAATCTGTGTGTGAGGGTTTCCATGGAGAGCATGTGTCACCAGGAAGAAAGATTATCAATGCTGCCTGCCAGGAGCTCTGTCAGCCTGATCGTTAGATGGAGACAGGAAAGGCTGAGGGAGGCAAAGCTTTTGTGCCTCCCAGAACTTTGTGTGCAATAATGAAGTACACAGTAAGGGGCGTGGGAATATAGGGGAGTTTAGGAAGGATTTTCAAAATCTCACTTGGGTAACCCTGTGGAGGGTGATCTGCAAAGAGACAGCTTGAAGACAAGGAAACCCAGTGAAGAAAAATCAAGATTTTGCATGGCCACATGACCTCTCTGAGCTCCTCCTGTGAACAACCCACCCTGTGTCATTAGGGCCCATCACGATGGATTCTATCATAATTCAAAGGTGCACTTGATGAGCAACTGAAGGGGCAAATGAACCAAACAGGAAAGTCACACTGCCTTTGCAACTAAGTTGTTGGTCATGGCAGGCCTTGGCCTCTGGGTGGCCTGTGCTTTGGGATTTCCCATCAAACCTGATTCCTTCCTGCCTCCAGGGAGTCTGATGTGAGGGACAGTTAATTTCTCCCTCTCCCACACTTCACCTGCTTGCACCTGGGCCCCACCTCGGGACCTCAAAGATATCCCTCCAAATATGGCGCTGCAGTGCCATCTGCTGGTAATTGGAATGCCTGCAGGTCAGGCTGGAGGAGGAATTAGGGTGGATTTAGGATCGCTGGTTTCATCCTGCTCTTAAACCCCAAGTATTGGACCCTGTACCAGGAGGTCCCCACACACCAAAGGGAGCTCAAAATTAATGGAAGTTTCCTTATTTAGATTTCCCACTAATCAAAGACCTCAGCTCATTTCTCAACAGTTCTCCATACTGTTCAGAAAGATAAGTGGTATTTTGTGATGAGGTAGATGTAAAGGGAATTTAAGAAAACAATGGCGTTTGCTTAGCATTTAACATCTATACCACTGACAGGGCTGGTGCCTTTCTTCAACTTTCTCAAAGACAAAGTTCTCACACTTAGCCTCACCCTTTGCCAGTGACTCTAACTCAGTGACCCAAGAATTGTCCTCAGCGCCTTTAGGACAGAGATGAACACTCAGGACCATTGGCCACAGTCAGGAATGTTAGACAGCCCTGGAGATGTAACTTGGTAGAATATTTTCTCAGATTCTGAGATGATCTGAGCTCTGTCCACAGTGATTGGGAGGGGTATCGTAAGGGGCTCCTCCCTCAGACGGCGGTGACAATGCCTCCTGCAACCCTTCTCCATTCCACTAGAAAAAGACCTCTGCCCCAGATCCTCAGTGACCAAGACCTGTCCTAAGTCCTCAAAGAGCAGAGCATCTTGTCCAGGCTCCTCATTAGCCCAGTGCCCACCTTCAGCATGATCACCCAGACCTCCCAGGGAGCTACCTCAAGCCTGTGTGACCAGGTACTTTACACAGTCCCCTCAGTGACCAGTGTTCCTCCCTCAGTGTCCCTCACTTGGGCCTGTCTGGTTTTCCCCCAGATCTCCATTGACAGAGACCCTTGCTCAGACGAAATGTCAGAGATGAGTCTCTTCACTGAATCCATAAAAAGGAGCGTATGGCATTGTCAGAGCAGAAACACCCAAATGAAGCAGAAGACGCCCTTTTAATGAATTTAGTATTTGTGGAAAAGCATTGGTGAGATAAATGAAACTTTATTGACCTTGCTTGATGACTTTATTGACTTATTTTATGATCGATACAGTTTTGTTTAAGATAACATAAAACCAATTATCAATGTTAAAGTGTTAGAACTTTCAACAGTCTTGATCCATCCTCACCCCCATAGGGACCTGAGATACCTATCACGTGGGACCTTATGGCTGAAGAGCTTTCATTAAGGTCCAACAAGTGTGATGAGCTGGCTGGTCCCTGCAGGCCACCCATCTAAGTGCTTGCCACTTCCTCCTGGTCCCACAAGAAGTTGAAGTCTCCAGGACTCTGACTCCTGACTTGTCCCCAGATCCTTGGTACAAACATAGGACACAGCTGTGTCCAGCCCTCTAGAGGTATAGACTCTACTGATCTAATTGGTATAAACCCAGAGATTGCTTCCCAGGAGGCCAGCACCACCTACCCCTGCCCAGCCTCCCTGTGTTAAGAGAGATTAGCAATGACTCTCCCGGAATGCATCTAATCCTGTAACACTAATCCTCCCAGCTTAGTCCCAGATAAACACACCAGCCCCCACTTTGACTCCAAATCCTCTGAGGCTATAGCACAGGGTCAGAAGTATGTATGATTTATGAGAGCAATTAGAGTCAGATAGAATAACAAACAAACAATCAAAACA
>JADRCD010208169.1:16502-35820 GCA_019843815.1 Montemys delectorum | reverse complement strand
CTCTGGTGATCAACAGCATGTGGAAGTAAGCTGAATAAACCCTTTCCTCCCCAACTTGCTTTTTGGTCATGATGTTTGTGCAGGAATATAAACCCTGACTAAGACAGGTATTTATGTGGGCATAGTTTTTAACTCGTTTGGATACATATTGAGGAATGTAATTGCTAGATCATGTGGCAATAACAGTCTTGTTAGAAATTGCCATGGTGCTTTCCAAAACACCCTTGACATTTCTGCCTTCTCATTGTCAATGAACTAGAATTTTCCCATGCCTTTGCCAGCATTTCGTATGTTAGTTTTATACTGGTATCTCATTATTATTTTAATTTATATTTCATTAAAGATGTGATTTGAAACGTTTTTATGAGCTCATTTTCCATCTTTAGTCTCCTCTTAGTAAAGATTCAAATTTTTATTTATAATTGATTATAAATAAATTAGGTGTAAGTTAAATACTTAAATATTCACATTTTAACAACTCAATGATTGAAATCATAGGCACAAAGAGAATGCATTGCCAAAGAGAAATAGGAAGCAATTTCCAATATGAGCACCAAATATTAGAACTCTGAAGTCAATTAAAGTACTAGCTTAAAAAAAAAAAAAAAGCAAGCAAGATAGTGACAATAAGCAGTATTGCACTAGAAGTAACAGAAGTCAGATTTGCCCTACCAGAGACTTCACAATGTATTGTACTCACACCAAACAATTGCAATACACCCACTTTAGCCCACAGCATGCCGCTGGCACGTGGAGGAACCCTGATCCAAGAGATGAAGGTCCCAAATCATGGATTATTGAGAGCAGGTCCTGTGTGTAGAGACACAGCTCATATCTACTAGATCTGCTTTGTGGGAGAAACTTTGAACAACCCTATCCCCATCACCCAGCTCAGCCATAGGTACTGGCAAAATCACTCCTGTCAGTCTGATAAAGAAGAATGGTGCCAATGTGATTGGTTGCCTTCTGTATATACTCATCAACTTTGGGCTTGTTTAGCTATGAATCTTGCTTGCCTTTTTCTTCTCACAATAACTTGTTCAAGGCTCAAAGTCTTACCAGGGAAGTTGCCCCAGCTAGTTGGAAGGCTCTAAGATTACATACTCAGCTCTGGATACTAAAACAAGGGGGCAAGCATCTCTCCATTTATTTTGCCCCATTCATAAAATGGGGACTTTGCCTCAGCAATGGACAAGTCAGCAGACACAAAGCATGCACATGTCTTCCACCTTCTTTTTCTTCCTTTGAAGTGGACCTTTTTTCTCCACTCAGGATCTTTGCTCTGGCAGCTGCTATTGCTGGCTTCTTCCTGTCCTTCATGTTTCAGCTCCTCTGACTACATCTAATGCCCATTCTCCCTTAAGTCATCCATCACCACCTCTCCCTTCCTGCCCTAACTCATCACTCTCTAACAATTACCTGGAAGCCTTTTTTTCCCTCATGTAACATGCACCTTGAGCATTCTTCAAGACCTGATCTGGCAGTGAAGAGAGACTTTGACTCTCCAGTTGCTCAATCCTGTCTCCAGAAGAATGCTCAGTATAATCACAGTTCCATAAATGAAAGCAATGAGAAAGCATATTCTTTCCTCCTATTTATTACTGAGGCATCTGCATCTGCACACACCTCACAGGTGCCTGGCTTAATACCTAGAGCAGCTGCCTCTAACCACCAGCTAGCTCTTTTCTAGGTCTTCCTCCAGTTATCCATTTGGGTGAATGAGACTCCCCTCCAGCCACCGGCCCTGATTTTCCCCTCTTCCTATCCAGTCCCATCTCAGCACCCTTGGCACTGAGAGATGAGAAAGTGAGGAAGAGGGGAGAGGGTTCATTTACACAATATACCTACTTCCAAGAAGGCACAGGTCAATCATCAGGGTTAAGGGAAGTGAGAAAACCCACAGGTAGTTGGGTTCTCCAGAAGGGTCTAAAAGAAACACCACCAAGGGTCTTGTGTGGTGATAAAAAGAACCCAAATACACCTTTCCCTTTAGGGCAGAGATTCTCAGCCTGAGGATACAACCCCTTTGGGAGTCAATCTACCTTTTCATAGGGGTCACCTACGAGTATCCAAAAACACAGATATTCACATTACAATTAATAGCAGTAGTGAAATTACAGCTATGAAGTAGCAACAAAAACAATTTTATGGTTGAGGGTTGACATAATATGAGGAACTGTATGTGTTAAAGGGTCACAGCATTTGGAAGGGGGAAAACCACTGCTCTAGAGTTTGGCCTTCAACTAAGTAGGAAAAATGGAATTTGGAAAACAATTAGCTTGAATTTTCTGGTTTTTTTCTTCTTTTCTCTTCTTTCCTTTCCTTTTCTTCTTTCTAGACCCAGAGCTGTACACACTACCAGGAGAGTCAGAACACAAACACAAAAAATTGACTTTCTCTAACAGCCCCCCAGGGATCATGACCAAAGCAGTCCTCCAGTAATCAGGCAGGCAGCTCTTGTGTTTAGCTCTGTGTGTTCTTCTTCCCCTTAGTAGACCAAAGGGTCCTATGTGTTTGAGCTAAAATTAACGTAACAGAAAAGAAGCATCACAACGTGATCTGCCCTTTCTTGCCTATAACTGCAATAATAACAGCTCGGATCCACTGAGCCCTTCAAAGGCATCGGAATAACTACTCTCTATGCATCATTTCACTGAATCCTCATAACCACAGGAAATCTTATTGTTATTGCTGGCATTTACAGGTGAGGAAACTAAACCTTGGGCATGCTCCAAAGTTCGTGTGGCTGGCAGAGGGGAAACAGGCGTTCCCAGGAGCAATGCTTCTCAGTGGCTCGTGCAGTCTGCACAGCCATTTTCAAATCTCTTTTACTTCCAATCTCCAAAGGTTGATTATTTTTAACGGTTATGCTCAGGTAGGACTAACTTCATAAAACTAGAATTTACTTTCTTTCCTTTACCCCATACCAAGCCACATGAACCAGTATTTAACATCATATGTACTGTTATCTTTACTAGACTTACATATTAGTCAATTGAGTGGAAAAGCCATAAAGATTTTCAATCCAGGCCCATCACCTATTCACAGGATGATGGTTATTTATGAGCTGCCCTGGACTCTGCTTCTCTAGCTCTTATGCTTGCATGGAAACACTGGGCTTGAAAAAATACTCTTGTACAGATTCAAGGAAACACTCGCAATACAGTGAAGTATTCCCTGCCCACAATTGTATGCTCCATAACAAGATGGCCATGTTACACCCATATTGTCTACCCATGTTCTCTCACTTTAAATCCATGCCCATTTTTTGACTCTGGCACCAGCCACAGATCCTGCCACCTGCTCTGCCCTTGCTGTCCATGAATCATTGCCAAGATGGAGATGTGGAGGGGGTGGGACCACATCTACATATGTGTTGTTCCAATCGCTGCTTCCCTAGCTAGTCACTCAAGTCTCACATTGCCCGGCACTTACCTTTACTTCATATTGCCCTTTGCATACTTTCCCTAGTGTTGAATTATGGAAAAATTCACAAGAGAGAGGGAAAGCTTTTGTATGCCTATATTTTTGTCCTTAAGAGCTGTTGTTAACATTTTATTCTATTTTCTTAACTCCACATCAACCCCTCCTTCAGTCTCTTCTCCAGTTCATCTTATTTGCAGTACATGAATGCATGAATGCGATGCAGTTGACTTACTACTTCTCTCTTACTGCCTCAGGAAAAACATTACTGACTAGAAATAAATATCATTTTATACAACAGTTTTTATAAAACGGAAGCAAAAATGACGTTTTAAAAACTTCATTATTTGATGAAATTCCACCCAAATCTCTGACAAAGAATAATGCCCTAAAGAACCCTTCCTTCTTGTCAGCCCCAACCCACTTAGACACAGCTATTAGTTTTTCTTCTATTGCTACAAATTCTAATGCTTCATAAAAATTAACTAGTTTGTAACTAAATAAATTTAATTTTGAAGTTGAATGAAAAGAAATCAAACAAAAAGGAAAGGGCGTTATTGTCTCTACGTGTGGTGAAGGAGAAGGTTTATTGTAGATAAAAGGAGAAGGTTTATTGTAGATAAAAATAGTGAGAGGCAGAGACATCTGGGAAAGTCCAGAGTAGACATGACCCTGAGCCAAGTGAGGAGAGAGGGGAACCAGGTACAGTAGCCTAGAAGGCAAAAGGTAAAAAGGGGCAGATAATCAAAATGGCTGGATTACATAGGGAAGAGCCTTTAGGGGAGGGGAAACACAGCCCCTGGGCTGGAGAGTTCCCAGTAGAGGGCAGGATATGGTAGCCATGCCCTCTTACAGGTAGGGACTGAAGGATACTGGGAGAACCTGGAGGCCAAGTCTATTTTGATATGGTAAATAGGTACCTCAGTCATTTGTTCATGGTTTGAGACTTAACAAAAGTCCTATCTCCTATGGATAAATGAAAATGCATATCATGAGTGCAGAGAAGAACATATGCATTAATATGAGAAAACAAGTACTAACACAGTCAAAACTAACCTGCCTGTCGTCACAAAAACATCCTGAGCCTGCTCTGTACTAGAACCCAGTATCACTGTTTACTGGGAAGTCCTGGGACCTCCAAGGTCTACTCAGGTTCATAGGTTCAAAACCACTTTCATCATCATCCTAAAATCTCTCTCTCCCCTTCCATTCTTATTAGTCCCCTAAGTAATAGAGTGTTTTCCTAAGGCTACGAAGAGATGAACTCAAGTTGAGCTGAAAGAAGACAGACATCACTTCCGGCCAGCTACTTTCTACTGGGTAGGATATTAAAAATGATTTGCAAAGTTGCAGATAGACTGCTCTTTTCACTGTAATTTTTGGTTTCAAAATCTACATGTGATTTCAATAAAATACATTGTTGATACAACAAGATGAAAACATTACCTATGTGCTATTATTTTAAAAATAAATTAGTATCTACTTATGTGCTAGTATTTTAAAGTAAATTAATATCTAAATCTACTACTTAAATTATTCTTTCAATTGAAACCGAGCCACATGTTATACATACTTGGGAAAAAAATAAAGCACTGGTTAGAAGTTACAAAGCTATATAAAAAAAAAAGCCAAATAAAGCCACAACTTTAATTCATAAAACTCAGCAGGGAGAAGGAGGGGTGAACACTAGGGAAAAGATAGACTTGAATGCATATTGATTTAAACTCGCAAGTAAACAGTCCCAGCTGTGGGAGGAAGGCCATTCACATTCATCTTATTCAGACTCTGCATGTTCACCTGTTTTACCTGTTAACTCCACTGTACTGTATCTTTTGTCTTATGCCAGCTTTTTATTAACCCCACTAACAGGAGAAGGAGTCACATTTCTGTGTGCCAAAGCTGCATACCTCCAAACTGGGCTTGGGTGGGCACCACACCTGTTCTTCAGCTTCTTTTGTAAAACTCTATTGCTTGTCTTTGAAACAGTCTAAGCTGTGTTTCTGACTTCGTAACTTTAAACCTTTACCCAAAAACTCAAAGTCAAAATACAACATTTAAAGCCACCATCCCACACAGTCTATTTTGGCCACCTTGATGATAGATTGTTTCAGTCAACAACAACAAGATGCTCACCTGGGTAACTTTGATAAGGTGACAAATGTCACAAGAGCTAGGAACCATCTCTTCCACCAGATCCCAACATCTCCAGATAGCCCGAAGACAGATGAGAACCACCTTTTTCCGGTACAAAGGAAAACCTCTTTCCATTAATCTGGCAGAAGGGATTTCTATAGGCTTGCTCCCTAGTCAAGGAAGAAAGAAAATCAAAGACCTTCAGGTGCATCGATAAGGATTTCCTTAGCTGCCTATCTCTGAGACCAACACCTGAGAAACATTACCTAAAAGAAGGAAAGTTTTATCAGCGTCAGAGTTTCAGAAATTTTAGGCACTGGTCCATTAAGCCAGTGGCCTTTGGAGCCGCATAAGGTAGCATCCATGAGGCAAGCACATAGTGGAACAAAACTGCTCACCTCATGGAGGTAAGGAGGGTGGAGAAGGAGAAGAGAAAAGGAGAAAGCAGGGGTCTCAATATTCCCTTCAAAGACATACCCTCAGTGGCCTCCCTTCCTTATAGTAGAGTCCACCCATAAAAGAAAACAAGCCTATTGTACATGGATGGGCCTTAAAAGACCTCGTGAGATCCTCACTGTGTTAATTATTTTTCTGCTGTTATGATAACATGCCATGGCCAAAAGCAGCTTATACAAGCAAGAATTATTTTGGCTTGATGTTCTAGGAGGAGGCTCCATAAAGGTAAGGGGAATGGCACCAGATAGCCCAACACCTTCACAGCGGAATTTTCCACCCTTCTGCAGCAAGCAGAGAAGAATGAGCCAGGGGACATTTCTCATTCAGACCCCTACTGCAATCTACCAGTTCAGCGGAGAGACAAATGCCGTGTGGGCTTCCAGGAGCTTCTTGTCAGCCCAAGCCGAGAACATCCATGACAGAGTGACTGGAAGAGGAAGCATGGGGGCCTTATTTGGGTAGCATGTGACTATGGAGCACTTCCTATCACTATCACTTCCCTGTCACTTCCCCACCACTTCCCTTTCCATCTACCCGCATCACTCCTAAGAAAACCAAGAAGCAATTGGGGAAACAATATATACCCAAAGACAAGATCACAAGCTGGAAGATCATATAAACAAGCTCTGTGGCAGATAAAACCAAAAGAAGCCTCAGGGGATGTATGTAAGCCACATGGGATTACACCAGGAAATACACTCCTTCCTGATTATTGTGCAGATCATTGAGCAAAGTGAATTAGCCCCTGGTGCTTATGTGAGTTATAGACCCTTACAGCCTTCAAGGTGTCATGTGATCTGTGCCCAGGCAAAGCATGCACGAATGAAGGCTGCAGACAAAAACTAACAAATGAAGGGGCGGTGCCTTCATGGTACCCACTCCTTAGGAAACTAGGAGAGATGTTATTCTCATTACAGACAGTCCTCGAACAGGGAGTAGAAGCTGCCTGCACGTTCCGAGCGCTGACGGCAACCTCTAAGGCTTCATCTCTCCGTTCCCTTGTGTCTTGCCATTTCTAGGTCCACCATTCCCGAGAGACAATCAGAGCAGATTCACTGCACCAGTCACCCAGGTAAGTTTTCCATAGGGGTAGTCATCCGAGTCAAAGGACTGAAAGCTAAAATCGCCTCCCCCAGGTCTCAATGCCTGAGTCCCGGTAGAGTATGAAGGTTGCTTAAGCGAAGCCTAGCCATGCCAGTGGTGAGACTGTTCAGAGTGTCACTGCAAGAGCAGGTTCAGTGGCTTCAACAGGAGAAATGGGAATGCCCACGAGGAGGGATGCTTTATAAGCCTTACGATTGAAATCCGTGCTGCCAAAGAGACAGAGGGACTTTAATAAGGAAACTGCTTTTAGGAGCAAAAACTGCGCTTTCTTTTCTAATTTTTGAGGTCTAGACAAACACAATTCTACTTTAAACTAAGCTGCTCCATTTACACAGATCCATATCTATTGTGGCGTTTGGTCCTCAAAGGCTCTAACCTTTTCTTGGTCTTGCACTGACCAGTGATTCTTCCATACGGAGAAATTACCAGAGACTAAAGAGGGAAATAACCCACATTATCAGCAGGGCTGATGGGATGTACGAGTTCTTCCACAGTGCTTTCCTATGAGACCTAAGCTGGTTCTGAAGAATCCCCACGTCCACTTCGTTCAGCTATGGTCTATTCTCTCCCCACCTGCAACAGTTTCAGTGGATAAGAGATCTCGCTCAGAGGCTTTCATATGGTTAGCTGCCATATTTTAAAGGAGTGCTTTTCTTCTTTGGCACACACTGGCATCGTCTCTTGATTATTTTTCTTTTGAATACTGGGTCTCAGCTTCAGCGATGTTGATTTCATTGGTCTGGGAGATGTTTTGGGCACAGAGCATTTTTTAAAACCTCTCCAGGTGGTGCTAATATTCAGCCAAACTTAAAATCCACAGCTGAAGGCAATGGTTCTCAAATTTAGCACATCTCTAAAGCACCTAGCAGGCTTGATTACAGAGCCCCACTCCCAGAGAGCAGGTGCAGGAGAGACCTCCTCCCACCTCCCAGTTCTAACTACTTCCCCTGCAATGCCAATCCTACTGGCCCAATTACAATTGCAAAGCACACAGGCTTAAACACTTTTCCCTAAGGTGTTTTTCATTACATTGATCTGGCTGCAAGATGTGCTCTGAGAAGCTGATATCCAATAATGCAACATCCAATGGAGTCAAAAAGAGCCTTTCTACATCTTAGATTTCAGGGAAGTTCTTGGGTTCTGAATCTGTTATATAAGCCAGGAGAATGGACCAGACTGTGTGTGGAACATGGGCAAACAGAACTGGCATTACCACCCCATGCCCCACTGTGCTTTCTGCCCTTGCCCCACCCTTTAAAGGGTCTCCAGGTCACAGCAGATGCAAGAGTCAGCTTAGTGTTCTTGTTCTCTGGATTCACATAGAAGTGGTAGTTCTACCTCCACCTGAGCTGTGATTAAAACCCCCTGTATAGATTGAAAACCTTCTAATTCAAGCATCTCATTAAACCTGGACGGGTGAGGGGTGGTGTCAAAGCACAGTGCTTTTGGAAACCTACAAAGAGGCATCACTGGGACTTATCAGTTGTAGTAAGAACAACTTAAAGAACGTCCCAGCCTCTATTATGTCTTCCTATACAGAAGAGACAGTAGCAACGTAGGGGAACAGTGACCTTGTATTGCTAACCTCTAACCCATCTCCTCGTTTGTTGTGCTGAGATTAACAAAATGGAATACGCTCTCCAATGAATATGAAAGATTATGTGTGATGGAACATGCCTAGAACCCCAGCACTCAAAAGGCTCAGTCAGAGGAAACAAGTTGGAGACCAGCGTAGGCTACATAATGACTTCAAAACAGCCTACACTATATATACTCTTCCTAAAAAGGAAACAACTGCTGAACATCAGAGGAAAGGAAAGGGGAGCCATCAATGTTCTCTATACTCACAAATGAGAGCCTCGAATCCTCCCCCACCCATGCATACCTACTCTGCTTTCTGTTGCTGTGATAAACACCATGACCCTAAGCAACTTGGGGAGGAAAGGGTTTCTTTCTTCTTACTTCTTGTAGTCTATCATGGTAGAAAGTCAAAGCAGGAAGCTAGAGGCAGAACTGAAGACGAGGCCATGAAGGACCACTGCTTACCAGGCTTGCTCACCTTGCTTTATATATAGTCAGGAGCCACCAACCACAATGGGCAAGATGTTTGCCTTCAGGCTAATCTGAGGAAGGCATTTTCTCAATTGAGGGTTTGGTTTTTTTCCCCCAGATAAGTTTAGTTTATGTCAGCTTGACAAAAAAAAAAAATAATAAAATATAAACAAACAAAGAAATACCACATCCACTCAGCTCACAAAATCCAAGTGAACTGATACTTATCTGGCTCAGGGAGTCTCATCTTGTGTGCTATGACAGTAGCCTCTTTATTTCACTTTCTATGAGGTTATAGGAATAAAAGTTTATACTCAAGGGTTTCAAGCACATCTCCATTGCATTATTTGTCTGCTTTATCTCCCATGACTGGAGAAAGGGGCTCCTTTGACTAAGATAATGTAGCACAAACCCAGAATTACCAAACTGACACTTTTCCAAATACTTGTCTCCATCTTATGGAAGAATTGGACAAAACAGTATGTCCTTACCCAGATGTTCCTGGGGACTTGGCATTGTGCTCTGAACTACCCCTGCCTCACGTTACCTAATACCAAATGACACCTCTGAGAATTTATGATACATGGAACAAGGACTCCATCTCCCAGGTAAAAAGATAGGCAAACTTGCAGCTTCTAAGCCTGATGCTCTCAACAGAACAGATGCCGGTGTTATGAGCTAAATGCTGTGTGGCTGTCACTGTGAGAACTTGCTTCCCTCATCCCACAGAGTCCACTCACTTTTCAGAGGAGAAAAGAGTGGAGAAAGCTTTGCCAGAGGTCACAGCACTGGAAAGGGTGGCCTCGGGCCAGGCAAGTGCCACCACTGGGGTATTTCAAAGTCAGTTTGTCTGAAATGGCCTTGGCCAAGCTGCCACCTAAGTACATTGTTAGCAGAATGAGTCAATGGGCAGTGGCAGGCAGGCAGGCAGGACAGCAAAGAAGAAGATTAAAATAATTACAACTCTAATTGATCAGCTCCGCTCAAGAGGAGATTAAAAGGGAAAAGGCATATTGAAGAAGGCACTCGACATCCGCCCTGGGCCAGACTCCATCTGCCACTGTGGCCAGCTCTCCCCTCCCTTCTGGCCCTTGGTCCAGCTTCCCCCACTGCAAAGCCTCATGACACCGTGTTGATGAAAGCCATTCTTTGTGGAAAGCATCAGGCCCTGCTCCCTTGAAGAACCGCTTTCACAAACAGCAGGGAGAAGCAGCTTGGAGCAGCAGACAGTGGCCTCCCATTGGCAAACCCCCAGCATGGAATTGCCAGCAGCTTGTGGAAAGTGGGGAAGGAAATGCCAAGAGCAAGGCCAGCCCAGGGCAGGGGACCAGAGCAGCAGAGACAAGACTGTGCCTTGTGATCCAATAATCACAGTAGCCAGAAAGAAAGCAGCCTGGGCTCCAGACAGCCCCAGCCTAGGTTATGTACGACAAACTCCCTAACTCAGCCCTTGGCTTCTTGTCCTTTGGGAGCAGGGCCAGGGAGCACTTTGGCCTTGTCTCTGGTGCCTTTCTGTAGGAATCCTAGAGACTAGAGAAGCAGATTCAGAAGGAACAGAAATCTTGGAACTTGTCAGAACCATCTGGGCATACAGAGTCTGGGCAAGGTCAAGAGTGGGTGATAGGTGCAAAGAAGAAGAAGCTGTTCCATACGTGGAAGGGGAACGGAACTTGCCTCTAATTCGGGATGTGACACATAGGACACATAGGACCAGAAATCTCCAAGTTTGCTTTCACTCCAATATTATCAGGACAGGAACAGATGTCTGTGCTGGCCTAGTTCATGAGCTTCAAGATCAGTGATCAGAGAGCTATCCTCCCCATAGGCTGCAGAAACTGAGAAAATGGACTATCAAATCCCATTTGCCACTTACTGCCAAGTTTATGCCTGTGTTTCTCAAATTCTAATGCCCACATGTCAAGAGAGACTGAAATGTAGATTCAGAGGGCCTTTGAAGGGCCTGAGGTCTGTATTTCAAACCAGCTTCCAGGCACTGCCTCTACTGGATAACAGTTTGAATAGCAAAGGTTCGACCAACTGAGAAATGAAAACACCCTAGATAGGGTCACTACTCCATTATTATTGAGAAAGTGAGGAGAGGACCAAAGATGTCCCTGTCCCTCCTCCCATAAAGGATAGAGTGGCCATTATACTTTCCCAGCAGGGATTTCTTGACTTTCTTCAGGGTCAGAGTACCAAGCCCAAGGCTTTTAATGTACTAGGCAAGCACTTTGCTTCTGAGTGACAGCCATAAGTTCTTGTATTTTGTTAGTTAAAGGCAAAATAATTGGTCAGATTAGATTTGGTAATAGTTTTACTCATGGGAATTAGGGACAGAGTCACCTTCCTCAAGCCTCATGAACCAGGGGGTTTCATTGCTCTGCACTTTGCTAAAAAAGTCCTTGGGGATTTTTCTGAACTGAGCTAGGAGAGAACTGCTTTTCCACAGGCATCTAATGTGGAAGCAGCCAAGCTGTGTGCTGCTGCATCCCCATCCATCCCAATGAAATCTGAACTGGGTTGAAGAAAAGAAGCACAGAAGGAAAGGAGGAGGGACTAATCTCAACCTAAGATGGTCCTTGTACTTGCCAGATCCTCTAATACAGCCACCCCAAATGGTAGAACCAATCTCTCTTTCTCATTTATATAGATCATCACATTCCTTTCTAGTTTCTGTGAACCTGAGCTGATTTTGTCATTTATAGTTCAAATAATTCTTTGAACTATAGTTCACTATAGCCACTTTGGCATGTGGCTCTCCGGTACTTGATGTCTTCCTAATTTTACACAGTGATGCTACTCATCACCTGTAGCTCACATTATGTTCTTACTAAATATTTGAGGTATGAATAGGTGAGCTTAAGAGGAAAGCACCTATCAGTGGATTGTTTTCAGTGAATTTTGTCAAAGTTATCAATAGCTCTGGTTGCATCTGACAGTAACATGGTGAATGATGCTTGGCATTGACACTAATAAACATATATTGACACTAAAGACAAATGAAAGGTGGTATTCTTGATACAGAACCATGGAGCATCTTAGGAGAGAAGAAGACTCAAGAAAGGCTCATAGAAACTTAGAATTATGTCAAAAATTGCTGAAGAACTCTAGAGTTCTTACATGTGTTACTTGTGTCACATTATTTTCCAATGTTCTTTTATCATAAATGATTTGAACACCTTTTATCCAAGACTTATATGTCAGCCAGCCACCAAGATAGACCTCTCTGGTTTCACCATCTGATATCAACCCCATATAAATCACATCTTGAGTAGAATTGGAACTGAGGACACAAAAGATTGTGACATTGATCATAATGGACTTTATGACTTCTTCCTTACTTTTTCTTAGATCACTAACATTGGCTCAAGCCAATTGTCATATTGCAGAAGACCCATAAGCAACCTTTTGAAGTGGTCTACAAAGTAAGGAGTTTAGCAGATCACCCCACTAGCAGACAGCATTGGGGCTATTCTTTGAAACTTTAAGGATAAAAGGACATATTTAGATTAACAAAGAAGAGCAAGGAAGAAAGGCAGAAGCAAGAAGTGACTTCAAAGATCTTATCCATCCTTTGTGCTAGTCTCTGGAGAACATGCAGGTCTCTCTTTGGCTGATATGAGATGAACAATTAGAGAAGCAAATAATCATGGAAAAATAAACCACTCAGGACTAATAATTAACCTGACCCTTGTTGGTTTGGAGCAAGGGACCAGATTGTGATTAGATAGAAGAGTCCTCATATATCTCTCTGGAACATTTGGTTTGAGGAGTAAGGTGGCCATATAGGACTAATTACACTGTATCATTCCACATCATTCAATATTTCTCTTGTACCCACCTGCCATATAAGAAGTAGTAGGAGTTTAACTGAGACAAGGCTCTCAGGGGTACATTGAGGCCAAAAAGAAACAAAGCAACCTAGACATGAGTGGTACACAGAAGAAAATTATCAGATAATTTTGGCAGATTGAACTAAGAATCATTAACAGGAATTGAAGAACTGAATATAATAGGGCATGAATGGATCTTAAAATTTAGCCCTGGCTCACCTGAAACACAATATAGAGAAGAGGATGACCTTAAAATCACTAATATCAGCCTTACTTTGCCTTCTGGGTGCTGAAATGAAAAACATGTGCCACCCACTATGGCTAGATAAAGCACTCTTAAAAATTATTTTATTAATTCTTTGAGAATTTCCTACAATATATTTTAATTATATTCATCTCCCCACCTCCTTGCTCCTCCCATATCTATCCCTACCTTCCTACTCACCCCAAAACTTCATATATTTTTATTTATTTTTTAAATAATGTAGAATCCAGTTTGTACAGGTCACATACTTGTGTGTATGGGGTCATCCTCTTGAATGTAATTAACCTACAAGGGGCCACATCTTTAACAAAAACTCTTTTTCCCCTGAAAGACAGCAACTGTCAATAGTTCTTCAGAGGGACTTGTAGTCCCATTCTTGCTCTGTGCAAAAATGTTAGCTTGCTTGATCTTGCACAGGCAACTATAGCTGCTAAGAGTTCATCAGTAGAGTGGTTCTGCCACATCCAGAAGACACTGATTCAGGAAGGCATTCCCCAACCATTTTGAATTTATGTTCTGTCCATTCATTCTTTCCTGATGGTCTCTGAGCATTTTGAAGAGAGTTAGGTGTTATACAGAAGTCCTATTTGCACTCTACCCACACTTGGTTTCTTCTCTTTGATCAGTTGTGAGTTTCTACAATAACCAATTTTTATTAGACAAAGAAACTTCTCTGATCAGGTCTAGAGCTTCACTCATCTTTGAGAATAGAGATATAAATCTAGAAGTCAATTTGATATGTCCACTTAAAACAGAATAGTAGCAATAGATTTACCGTTGGGAGCTTGTGACTTCTCTGATAATGGTCAGATTTACAACACCAGGTCTGCACTTCCTTCTGAGGAGTGGCCTTAAATCTTATCAGAAAGTGGTTGGTTCACCCACTCCCTAACATTTGTGCCACTATTGTACCCATGGGAATATCTTGACATTCTGGTTATTGTAGTTCACAGGGTTCACAGCTGGATATGATTATTCATGACATCTCTCCTGCCCTGAGCAATCTACACAGCATAGGCTAGTTTTATGAAAGCTAACTAGCATAGAAGAAACTTTCTGGTCAGTACCAACTTGATTTCTCCCCATCCTGTGACCAAAGTGTATGGTGCCTTCAGCAATGGGTTCTTTTTGTAACCAAGAACAGTGGCAATAGCTGGTATTGTTTATGGGATCACCAGTGCACCTCCGAGGGACCACTCCTAGGGAGATATTCTATATCTGGCACTGAGATTTTTATTTATCAACGTTTGGTTTTTAAGAGGGAATAAAACACTTTTAATCATTTTAACCAGTTCTTTATACCATTACATCTTTTCCTCAAAATCCTCTCAGGTTGAGTTTCAGAAATGTAAAATCCATGGCTGGCTTTGGCTAAGAAGAGAGGAAAGGTAGCCTGAAGCTGGGTACCTGAGTGTGGTAGACTGTGCATATAACTTCATCATAGCTGTGACTTTACTGGTTTATTTTAGATGCTTTAAAACCCCCAAGGTCAAAACTGACATTACAAAAATGTCAAAATGCCATGTTCTCATGGCTTAATCTGATAAATGATATTGAATAACAGAGCACTACAACACCCAAGAGCCATCCAACATGATTTTTGATGGGGAAATGATGAATGGCTCCCCTGTGAGATGGGGCAAGAGACAAGAAAGTTCTCAGAATAAATCTGATAGATGATGTCCACAACTTCTACTCCAAGAAGCAGAAATTTCACTAAGATAAATTAAAGAATACTTAACCAAATTAATGGGCTTCTGAGTTCACATTGTAAAGATACAGATTCTCCCTAATGTGATCTATAAATTTAATGTACTATCAATCAATATGCCAATGGTATGTAAGTTTGTCAAAATTTATAAGCTGTTTTAAGATTGTAAACAGAGGAAAGAACTCTAAATCTCAAATAATCTGGTTTTCCTCCCCAAATAATCTTCTACAAGAACAAAATGAGATTGTTTATTCTCTCAGATATATCAAAATTTATCATGAGGATACAGGAAATAATTAAACAAGAACTGACTAATAGAAAAAAGGGGTAGAAGAGGATGGGGAAGCAGAGCCATGTATAGATAGAAACTCTGTATATAAAAATATTGGCAAGTAAATCAGAGAAATAGGGTGCACTTTACATCAAAATAGGACTAGGTCTAGTGAATATCTCCGTGCAAGAAAAATGAGACTTTATAGACAAGAAAATATTCACATCCGTATGGAAACAGGAAAAGTAATGCACTAAAATTAGCTGGACAAACCCACCTGGACAGTAGATCTAAATGGGGAAATAATAACGCTTTCCAAAAGTAAATGAAGAAATATCTACATGACCTAGGAGTAAGCCAAGGTCTTTTTAACACTATTCAAACAGAAGGCACTAGATAAAAGACAAACATTGCCAAACAGGCTATATGAAAATTAGTAACATTTGTTAGAGAAAATAAACATCAATTTAAAAAAAAAACATAGACTGAGGTGGGAAAAGGCAAGTCAACAGAGTAGGAAGAGCTCTGTTTGATACCTATAGCTGATAAGAGGCTGTATGAAAAGCTTTTACGAACCACCAAATAACACACAGAAAGCCCAATGGAGAAATAGAATATTTGAGTAGGCCCATATTTACACAGGAATCCATACAATCAGGAAACATAAAAATATGCTTAACCTCATCAGTGAGAAAGAGATTGCTAATTAAAACCACGAAAGACATCATTCTAGAAAGATAATATTTAAAACTTCCCTTATTCCAAGTGTTTAGAAACTGAAAGACTGTGCAAACTGGTGCAGCCATTTTGGAAGGAGTCAAAAGTTTAAGCTCCATTCATGGCCCAGCAACTCCAGCACTATTTTGTTGTTGCTGTTGCTGTTGTTGTTTATTTGTAATAACTGAATCCTGGTAACATCTGAATGTCCATGACCAATGAAATTGGTGACATAAGTTAGCACTGATGTAAGCAATAACATGAAATAATTAAAAGGAACTATATGACAATATTCATGAAACATACAATGTACACTGAAAACTGTTAACCACAAAGGAATATAGTATGCCATAGGCCACATATTAAGTTTTAAAACAGTTGAAGTTAATCATGGTGTCATAATTGTAGATACTTGTTATCTCCAGGAATGAAGATAAAAGAGACATGGATAGAACACTGGACTGATCAGCATCTGAAATAGTAATTATATTGCAACTCTTGACCTGGCTGCAAGATCCGTAAGCCAGATTACTTTGTAACAGTTGAACCAAGAGTGCTATTACTGCACTTTTCTGTAGGCAATACAATATCTGATATTTTTTTTCAGTTAACATTGAAAAATAACATTCTCTCTCTGTTGAACATGTGTGGAGATATATGTGGAGTGATATATGAGACCTGTCCTCTCAGAACCTATTTTCGAATGAAGAGAGAAGAGACATAAAACTGTTGAGGAAGTAAAATTCTTCTCTCCGAAAGAAGAAAGAAATTCGAGTTGTGAGGACTAGCATTCACACAGAAATAACTATTGTCTTCTCTACTAGAAGGCACATTGAAACCTTGAGGAGAGGCCATTATTCTCCAGTCCATCTTATAGCTTAAAAGGAAAATAAATGAATCTGTACCTTTACTCGGGAAGGCTCATGTGAGAGTATCAGCATCTGCCCCCAAAATCAAATGCACAGGGTAAGGAATGTGGATCTGCCAGAAGTCTCTCATCCGTAGTTGCTGGCTCTCTTGTCTTGGAATTCAGTGTTTCTTAAGGGCAAAGTCTGCACGTTCTCTCTTTATGTCCATCTAGGACACATCCTCTCCCTCCTCGTTACCTTGACTAGAGGGAGGAGTACCATCCTCATCACCATCCTGAGCTGGCCAGCCCAAGCTGCTCTTGAGCTGCCTTCAGTGTGTCTGTGAACACTGAGGAGTGAGCATGCATGCATGTGCACACACATGGACCTTTATTTTCAGGTTCATAGGATTCACAGAAGCACCCACCGAGAACCCTTGATCCGGGATAACAAATCTGACAGAACCCACTCTTGTTAATGGCAGCAAGTTCTCTCTGCCTAGGATATTAATAGCTGGAGGTCGCAAAAGAAGCATCATGATACTGTTGTCTGAGAACAATAGTGCTTCAAACATTTGGAGCACCATTCCTCTAAAGCACTCGAAATGTTTCCCGCTTGGCACTTTCCACAAGTGTTGATAGCTCTTAGCTCTTCAAGCTTCCCAGACACCAAAGTAACAGACTTAGGGTGAAAATTATCGCCATTGTTAAATGCACACAAAAGATACTCCCAGAACACTTGTCAAGCATTGTCCCGCAGGCAATAGAAAAGTACTTTCAAACACTCAGCAAGACAAGAGGTCAACGGCAGATTCAGACTAATTGTCAGTGAGAATCCAACCAACACAGTGCTCTAATGAGAAGGAAGCCATGCTTCCTGTCCATTGCTGCTTGCCTTAGAGACCACACTGTTTCTCGCTGGGCTTGTGTAGTAGTTTTCTTCTTTATTCCTAGAGCCATGCTTATAGTTCCAGTAGAACCTTCTTAATTTCAGAATTGTTCTGTATCTATATTATGCAGCACATAAGCCAGAAGCCAGATGTGGCCAGCGAGCTCCTGAAATATAGCTTATGCAATTGGAAGGTGGAATTTTTAAACCTTTAAATAGAAAGGGCCACATATGTTCGCTACAATTGCTATTTGTTTGCATACCAGCTAGCTGCCTTACTTGCTTTTTTAGACTGGGTCTCACTATATTACTTAGGCTCCTCTTGAGCTACTAGGTGCAAATGACACTTGCCCTTGGCCACCCAGGTATTAGAACTCTAGGTGCACACTGTACACAGCACACAGCTCCTAGATGCAAAGGCTCAGCAGTATGACCTCCATATCTCTTATACTGTATGTTTTCAGAAACAGAAGGCTTACAGAAGTTATCAAGTAGGGGATAAGATACATAAAAATGGGAATGTGTCTCATGAAAACTGGAAAGGACTCAAAACATGGGTCTGGTACTCACGAGTCTCTTTTCCTTTGTTATCTAAAAAGCATCTTTGAACTGTAAGTTTTCTCATGAGGATAGACCTTTTCTATGAAATTTGAAATCATGATTGAGATACTATAGCCAGACGGTGGTGGTACATGCCTTTAATCCCAGCAGTTGGGAGGCAGAGCCAGATGGGACTCTATGAGTTTGAGGCCAGCCTGACCTACAGAAGGAGGTCCAAGACAACCAAGGCTACACTGTGAAACCCTGTCTCAGAAACCAAACCAAACCAACCAACTAACCAAACAAACAAACAAAACAAGATACTATGAATTCAAGCTCACCACTCTTGTGGGCCTTTCTCTTCTAGTAAACTATTTGGGAGCATCACTTCACCTCTGTTCCCAAAATCATCCATCATCATCTATAAGTACAGCCTAGCCTCTCAACTGGCCACTGAAGGCCTTTCTATTCTGACCTCAGCCTCTCAAGTACTAGACATTCACTTGGATCAGACTAGTCTTAGAGTTATCTTTCTACTTCACTGTTCTGGAAGATATTTCCATTTCTCCAACCTTTAACCAAAACTAGGCTCCATTCCTCATGTAATATTCACCAACTGTTTAGTCCCAAATACAAGAGACAGCACACATGCATGCCCCTTGAACTAGACTTGAGCCTCTAAAAGTAGTTCTTGTGCAGCGCGGGTATGGAGACTGAGGCAGGCTCATCAGCTACTTCATATATGTTTGCCCAAATCAGGTGCACAGAGGTGCCTTGTTTTGCTCGACTGCATTATTTCAAAGAGGCCAGAAAAATTATACACATATAGATGATCAGGATAAAAGGCAATTCAGGCAAGTCAAGAAGGAGGCTCCTTAAGGAAAACCATCTTGCTTATATTCTTGGTCACGTGACAGCATGGAGTTTTTGTTTGCTTGTTTCATTTTGCTTTCTGTTCGGTTTTTCCATAGATTAGAGTAGTCATGCCCTCAAAGGCAAGAAGCTAACTACCCACAATAAGATAAGAAAACAACCTACTTGATATATAAGAATCTCAGAGGAGTCATATCATAACGG
>JADRCD010208169.1:0-16102 GCA_019843815.1 Montemys delectorum | reverse complement strand
TGTCAGGAAATGGATTCTCCACTTAGATGGCTTGTCTTCTAATTAATAATCGATATCACCCAACTCAATGACAGTATGTTCTTACTATGCTACACCTAGCAACAAATGTATTTTAAACCAAAGTTTAAGAAAAATCTGCTGTTTTTCTTCTGAGTTCTCCCTTTGAAGAGATGACCTTTCATTTTTTAAAAGGTCAGTTTCAGATATAACACAGGTGTCCACGTTCCTTTCAAATTGTCTTGGAGTCTGGCTTGCTAAAGTAGAATATGGAAACACAACTTGAGTTTGCTAAAGAAAGCTTTATTTTATACCACCAAATACAGTCAACGCACTACCTCCCGTCCCCCTCCTCCACCATCTACCAGGTCATGTGAGCTAAAGGAAGTAGTGGCTTTAAAGGAGAAGGGAGCCATCTGGGTTGAGCATGAGATATAACGAGGCCATGTGCCATTTGCTAGGGCTTGCTGAATTTATCCACTTTTCAAAATATCATTAGAGAGTGTTGCACTTACTATTTCCTAATGAAATACAATAAAGTAGGCCTAGTAGGGAAGGGTCTTTAAAGGCGTTTTCTGTCATGGAAAAAAGCCCCAGGGCTATCTGTCTATCATTACCAGCTCCAAAAGAAAAAGGCCCCATGGTTTTGAACATGACTCTCACAGGCTATCAGTAGGAGGTTCAGTAATTAGGGCTGAGAATGACCATTTCCCTGGTCCAAAGAACAGAATATATCCTTCATCCTGAAGTTGATTTTCTCCTTGAGATTAAGCACCAGTTGTTACCCAATAGCTTTGTAACCAAGAGTAACTTTCAAGGCTCGACTCCCTTAAAAGCCACTCCCCCTGGTTTCCATTTCCAACCAAAGGTGTCCAGATAGAAGCTTTTCTAAGGAACAGTTTTGGTTTGAATTTGCATCAATCAAAACAAGCAGAAAGTGAACACAGTCTGTGATTAAAAGGACAATCTAGTCTTTCATCGGACTCAAAAAATACTATTTAAAATTTTCACTATAAACAGTGGTTGTCTGAGAAATTGTCATATACAACTGACCTATTTTAGGTATAAGTTGAGATTTTGCTTTAGTGTTTCATTGTTCTGTAACTAACTTTTTCTAAAAAAAAAAAAATGTAGGCTCAGAAGCTCTGAAGACATACATACGGAATTTAGAATTAAATATAGACAATCCCAATTGCCACCAGTTCCTGCAATCACAGAAGTCTGTAAAATCTTCACGAACATATTTCATCTTTTGAAAACTTGAAAAATTCTTTTCTAGTATCTCATTAATTTGTAGTCAGGAAAATCTACTTATTTCCCCCTCAATTACACAGCATTTTCATTATGTTTCCATGACTGATAACTATAAAGTTTAAACAAGGAGGATTTGTTATCTTACTGTTTTGTAGATCAGAAGTCGAACATAGACATCAGTAGACCTAAGTTCAGGACAGTGGTCCTTTCTGGAAGACCCATGGAAGAACTCATCCTTTGTCGTTTTTAGCTTCTCAAACCACCACTATGCCTCACCAGCAATGTCTTGTTGGTACTACATCCATCTCACACTTCTTTCTCACTACAGCTAATAATAATAATAACAATAATAATAATAATAATAATAATAACCTTATGAAGTCATGTGATGAGGTTAGGTCCATGTGGCTAATCTTAGAAAATCTGACCATATCAAAGCTTCAGTTCGGTAACATCTGTGACATCTTACCATGTGTGGCAGTCAGCTTGCCTTCACTATAATATTAACCTGGGGTGATCAACCCAAAAAAGTGAAAGTTCACTGTGGCTCAAGTTTAGAAGTCTCAGTCTATGATCAGTTGGCCCATTGCTTTTGGGGACTGCAGTTTGGCACTGAACCTTGACAGGATCCATGTGCAACAGACTTCTACCTTTTTGTGAAATAAGGGAGCATTTTTGGTTGTGAGCCTAGCCTTTAACGGCTGAGCCATCTCTCCAGCCCCACTTGATCTTTGACAAAGGAGCTAAAACCATACAGTGGAAAAAAGACAGCATTTTCAACAGATGGTGCTGACTCAACTGGCGGTCAACATGTAGAAAAATGCAAATCGACCCATTCCTTTCACCTTGTACAAAGCTCAAGTCCAAGTGGATCAGGGACCTCCACATCAAACCAGATACATTGAAATTAATAGAAAGTAAAGTGGGGAAGAACCTCGAGCAAATAGGCACAGGGGAAAATTTCCTGAAGAGAATCCCAATAGCTTCTGCTCTAAGATCAAGAATTAACAAATGGGACCTCATAAAGTTGCAAAGCTTCTGTAAGGCAAAAGACACTGTCAATAGGACAAAATGGCAACCAACAAATTGGGAAAAGATCTTTACCAACCCTATATCTGATAGAGGGCTAATATCCAATGTATACAAAGAACTCAAGAAGTCAGTCTCCAGAGAACCAAATAACCCTATTAAAAAATGGGGCATAGAGCTAAACAAAGAATTCTCTACTGATGAACACCAAATGGCTGAGAAACACCTAAAGAAATGTTCAACATCCTTAGTCATCAGGGAAATGCAAATCAAAACAACTCTGAGATTCCACCTCACACCAGTGAGATTGGCTAGGATAAAAGACTCAGGTGACAGCAGATGCTGGAGAGGTTGCAGAGAAATAGGAACACTCCTTCATTGCTGGTGGGATTGCAAACTGGTACAACCACTCTGGAAATCAGTGTGGCAGTTTCTCCGGAAATTGGACATAGTTCTACCAGGACCCAGCCATACCACTCCTGGGCATATACCCACAAGATGCTCCATCATGTAATAAGGACACATGCTCCACCATGTTCATAGCAGCCTTATTTATAATAGCCAGAAACTGGAAACAACCCAGATGTCCCTCAACAGAGGAATGGATACAGAAAGTGTGGCACATCTACACAATGGAGTACCACTCAGCTATTAAAAACAATGAATTTATGAAATTCTTAGGGAAATGGATGGATCTGGAGAGTATCATCCTGAGTGAGGTAACCCAATCACAAAAGATCACACATGGTATGCATTCTCTGATAAGTGGTTATTAGCCCAGAAGTTTGGAATACAGGAAGAACAACCCACAAACCACAAGAAACTTAAGAAGAAGGAAGACCAAAAGGTGGACATTTCATTCCTTCTTAAAAAGGGGAACCAAACACCCACAGAAGGAGTGGCAGAGATTAACTATGGAGCAGAGACTGAAGGAAGGACAAGCATATAGCTATCTCCTGAGAGGCTCTGACAATACCTGACTAATACAGATGTAGAGGCTCACAACCATTCATTGAACTGAGTACACTGTCCCCAATGAAGGAGTTAGAGAAAGGTTCTATGGAGCGGAAGGGTTTGCAGCCCCTTAGGATGAACAACAATTACTAACTAGTATCCTCAGAGCTCCCAGGGACCCAACCACCAATCAAGGACTATACAGGGTGGGACTGAATGTTCTGGCAACATGTGTATAGTAGAGGATTGAAAATTCGATCATCAATAGGAGGAAAGGACCTTGGCCTTGTGAAAGTTCTGTGCCCCAGTGTAGGGGAATGCCAGGGCCAATAAGTGGGAGAGGGTAGGGTGGCAGGCATGGGGAGGGGGAGGCAAAATGAGTATGTTCTTGTTGGTTTTGTTTGTTTGTTTGTTTTTTGGAGGGGAACCTGGGAAAGGGAAAATTTACATGTAAATAAAGAAAATATCTAATTAAAAAAAAAAGAAATAAGGGAGCAAACAGTTAAGAAAGAGGAAGTGATAGGAGTCCTACGATGTACTTCAAAGCCCCTAATATCCTAAAGACCACCCCACATTAGGCCCCACCTTTTAAAGGTGCACTACTCTCTGAAAGTCTATCCTGGGTAGCTAACCTATACCATGTGAACCTTTGAAAGAGGCTAATGATCAAAACTATAGGCCCACACAAGGTAGCATATTCATAGGTCCCTAGGGATTCTGACATGAGCATTTTGGAGAGCCATGATATCTATCTATCTATCTATATATATAATATAGGCTCTTCTGTTTGTGTCTCTGTCCTCCTTAATATCTTGACAACCATTTGTCACCAAGGAAACTTCAAAGTAGTCTTAGAGTCTCAAGTACTATCTTCCTGACTATAAATGGAAACATCCATTCCTCCACATCCCTTTAGTCTGTCTACTGAAATGCCTTGATAATAGCCATTTTAGAGTACATTTTTAAACCCTCATTTTAATTAAACCACTTGTCTTTCAGAGCCCTCCCACTATAATAAGAAATGATAAGGTATGTGTGAATTCTCAAAGATCCAAAGCTGTGAATTGTCTGTCGTGGAATCTCACAATATTTAGAAATACTAACTGCTTAAATGGTTGACCAAAACTACTTAGTATCTGGGATAATTTAATTAGCAAAGAAACCTAAAACAAAAAGATAAAGGTAATTATTGGTAGTTCTGGAAAATATTTCCTAAAAATCAATAGATATCAGAGGAGAAAGTGCGTATACTCTAAGTTTATAAAACACAGAAGCTCCAGGCAGTGGTGGTGCACGCCTTTAATCCCAGCACTTGGGAGGCAGAGGCAGGTGGATTTCTGAGTTCGAGACCAGCCTGGTCTACAGAGTGAGTTTCAGAACAGCCAGGGCTACACAGAGAAACCCTGTCTTGAAAAACCAAAAAAAAAAAAAAAAACCCACACACAGAAGCATTGGAATTCATTTCTGAAGAATTAAACAAACAAATGGAACCGTACAGGGCAAATCTTCACATGATGACTGAAGACATGGTGTGGTGTGTGAACTGGTAAGCAGGACGTCCCTGGTGAGAGTAGAGCTAAGTACTTTCTCCAAGTTTCTTGTCTTCATTTTGACTTAATAGGTAGGCTTTGTTGTGATTTGAAAGAGAAATGTGCTCCACAGTCTCATGTGTTTGTACACTTGTCTCCCAATGGGTGTTGTTGCACTGAAAGGCTATAAAAACCCTAAGAGGTAGGGCCTTTTGAATGCAGTGGTTTTCTGGGTAGCTTTGGGTGTTATAGCTCAGCCCTACCTCTCTGTTCCACTGAGGCGTAAGGTGTTAAGGAATTCCCTCTCTTGATACCATGGACAGGGTATTGTCATGCTCTCCCTGTGATGATAGAAGGTAACCTCCTGGCTGGCTAGCTAGCAGTGAGAAAACAACCACAAACCCTTTCACCCTTTCACTCTTACTTTACTTTTATCCTACACAGCAATGAGAAAAGTGAATAGACTTTTTTTTCTAGACTTAACATGAGTTTCCACCTACAGTTTCTCCCGTGATGCAGTTTACCCCGTGAACTGAATTGAAGTTACCCAAAAGAACAACTGAGCTGTGTGTGCAGGGCTCCACAGGAAGCTGGTTCTATAAGGCTTCAAAAAATGGAATTGGGTCTACTGGTAGAAGCATGAAGTTGGGTTCAGTAAAATGAAGGATCTGTCTGTTTAAGTTTGTGTTAGTTAAGTTAATGTATGAGGGCTTGTGGATGGCCCAATGATGTTTCTAGACTTTGATCAAAGAGATAATTCCTTTTGGAGTAGAGGGACATCCCTTAGACATAGTCAAGGCTGGAAAACTTAGGCCTGGAATGTATCTCAAATTCCCCAGGTCTTGAAAATGGAATAGAGATCTTGTTGAATCTCTAAAGAGACTCAGGTGTGAGAAGGTAGCTGTAAAGATCCTGACAATGGGCTGTGAGATGGACCACTGACACTGGCTCATGATGAGCTGGCTCTATGAGAACAGTGTACTGGGAAACCCTCCTGCAGTGGAAGGCATTGCTGGTTCCCTTTTCAATCCTCTGTTGGAGAAGCCATCAGAAAGCTTTGACAGACACAGAGATGGGTGCAAAAGTAAAGATGACCGAATTAGTAGGTTGAGCAGACAGCACATTATTTAAGAATCCATGAAAATCAATTCAGTGAGAGAAGAAAAGCTGTGAAGATCCAACAGACCCACTGGGATGCCCTAAGGGAAAATCTCTTGGAATGCTTGCTTGCTTCAGCTCCTTCATGCAGAGTTTCTTACTACTTCAAGAACATAGTTACTAAGCTGCTGCAGCTGCAGCTTTCAATGAAATGTAGATTACTATTTATTACCTCCATGGCAAGGTGTGTGTGTGTGTGTGTGTGTGTGTGTGTGTGTGTGTGGCAAGGTGTGTGTGTGTGCATGTGCAAATGTGTGTGTGTTTGTGTGTGGGGGCATGTGCAAATGTGTGTGTGTTTGTGTGTGTGTGTGTGTGTGTGTGTGTGTGTGTGTGTGTGTATGTTTGTGTGAAATTGGCTCAGAACATTGTGAATGCTCAAGAAATGTTATACAAGATTATTACTACATTCTAGTCTAATATAGGGCTTGGGTGTTTTTAGGCTGTGAGACTTATTGCTGAATAAAGCTGACCATTTCTAGGTTTTTTTCTTTTTTTTTTTTTTTCTTTTTTTAGGTCTGGATGGCTAGTTCAACTTATGACTGACTCAGTCTGGCTTCTCTCATGGCCTCTGACTTTTTGTTTTGCTTGGCCTCAAACTAACTCTGGCAGCCTGTTCTAATTTACTAATTCCTCCTTCTAATTCTCTGACCCATGCTGTCTTCACCTGTGTCTAGCTTTTTTTCTCTTCCATCTGTCTCTGTAAAACTTTCCCAGTAAAACTGCCTCCTTTCTCTTTCTTTCTTTCTTTCTGCACTCTTCTCTTAAATAGCTTCCCTTTCCTCTCTCTTCCCCTGAAAGTTGGCTATATCCTATTCTGTCAAATCTTTCTCTGATTTGTCACTTTGTCCATCACTCAATTAGACATCATTTCAAGCATGGTCATTTCCTTCTACAAACTATCTTTTTTTGGTTTTGATTTTGGTTTTTTGAGACAAGGTTTCTCTGTATAGCCCTGGCTGTCCTGGAACTCACTCTGTAGACCAGGCTGACCTCAGACTCAGAAGTCCATCTGCCTCTGCCTCCCAAGTGCTGGGATTAAAGGCATGCGCCACCACTGCCCAGTTTACAAACTATCTTTACCTTCATTTTTTGGTAATAAGGTATGTGCTAAGGACAGAGCCACACCACGAGAAGAAACAGGTTTTTTCAGTAAACAACACTATCTCAAGGCTAATAGTGTGATCAAATATCCTGCAACAGGAAAGATGGAAGAACAATGCAGTGCAGCCGTGCATGTGCTATGGAGAGAGAACTGAGGATGTGATGGTGGCAACAGGTATGAGACAGAGCTGAGGTCAAGAGTGGAGCAGATTGTTGCTGGTGGAGTCAGTGGGATGTGTGCAGCAGCCTCGACCTTATGCAGACACTGACTCAACCCCAGAGCATACCGCCCAGAGAAGGGCTGGTCACTCAGCATTTGAGAGTAAGGCTGTGTTTACAGTCTGTAGCCAAAGTGATGATGTAGCCAAAGATATTTCCCTCTCTACACCCATACAGATATACTGTCTCTGTTTGATGGTATAGGGTTATACTTAAAGCAAGTAACTCTCTCTTACCGTCTTGAAGGTACATTTCACTATAAACAAAAGGTCCCATAACTGATCTACAGGGCAGGCCAAAAGGACACATGCACAGGTTTCACTGATGCCCGAATAAAACCTCTACATGACACTTTCTAAGGAACTACAGACATTTGGTACATGTTTAAATTTTAATGACATTTTTACTGTGTGTGTGTGTGTGTGTGTGTGTGTGTGTGTGTGTGTGTGTGTGTGTATTCATGCCATGTCATGCTTGTGAAGGTCAAAGGACCACTTGTATTAATTGGTTCTTCTATTGAGTTATTCCTAGGGATTGATTTTGGGTTATTATGGCCAAGAAAAAGGCTCTTTAACTGCTGCAGCATCTTGCTGACACTACAACTTTTGAGAGGGAAGTGAGGAAGGGTAGGCATAGGGCCACTGGTATATCCCTGGAACTTGCTGTATAGACAAGACTAGCCTCTAACTCCCAGAGATCTGTCTGCCTCTACTTTCCACATGCTGGAACTAAAGGCACACTCCACCACGCCCAGCCTCCTAGGCTATTTTTAATAAGGAATATTATTCTAGTGACAGTTCGAGTTAGTGTATTGACAACAAATTTCTGAGGTGGGGTCGAAGGCAGTCCTGTTTGTAGCATCTGCCAATTTCTGGGCTATGGACACTGCTTTCATCACCAATAAAAGCAACCAATGGCTCACAGAATTTCTAAAAATTTTAACAGTGAGTTCCTGTGAGCCAGAACAAACTGTCTCACATCATGGAACCTAGTGTGACTTGCCTATAAGGAAAGGAAAATGTGACTCTTGATTGCCTGAGTAGTCTCTCCATTTCCAAACTGTGCTTCCCCACACTGCATAGGCAGGGACCAGCCTGCTGTCCTGCCCACAAGTATCTCTTAAGGGCTCAGGCAGGCAGTAAGATTACCCATGGAACACTACTGAGACCCTCCTTTTGCCAATTCCTTTCAGTTTAATGCTGTATGGTGACGTCACAATTTGGGCTGTGAGCTGTTGTTTCAAATAGATTCTCAAAACTCATGGTACAAAATGCATCATGCATTGAACACTTAATTTTTGCCAGCAGCATATGGACAAGTGACTTTGAATATACCTCTGTACTAGAGAAGCAGGGTTCAAATAACACACATGGAAGTCACAGTCCCCATACCTGCCTCTATCCTTTGTCTTCTTCATGGAATTTTGACAGCATTGTTTTGTTGTTGTTGTTGTGTTTTGTTGTTGCTGTTGTTTTCATTTGTTTGTGGGTGTTTTGTGTGTGTGTAGTTGTTGCTTTTGTTTTTGGAAAGCCTTCCATAGACTTTCCAAATGACCCAGAGAGACCAAGAACAAGAAGAGACCAGAGACAACTATTACTATACACTAACAGTGTTTGGATAGCCCTAATGAAAAGGGCATTTTTTTTCTCTCTAATGAGGAAGCCCAGCATTCTTTTGGATCAATATTTTCATCTTTTATTTCAAAACAATAGGGATCAGGTTTTTGAGATTAATTAAGATTTTTATGCAGGTAACTAAAACTTTTACTACCTTTTCAATATATAAGAAATCTGCTCTGGGCTGATTACTAGGGAAGATTGGGGAAAACAAGGCAGTAACCTGACTCCTTACACGTATCAATCTGCCCTTGTTTGTCCTCTAATCCTGCACATACCCTCTTGCCAGTCAGGGCTGACAATGTAGCCTTGCAGTCCCAGAAGCTCAAAATGGTGGTCATCACTAATGTCATATCTAAAATGCCACTTGACTGCAAAGTGCCTTTATATGCATTGATAGACAGGAGACACTAGAGCTGGGTGGACATGTTAAAAGAAGTATTAAACAAAGATATTCATCTGTTTCCCACAATGACAGTTACATATACCCCAATGATAGTTATATATACCACACGGAGGCCAAGAAAACATTTGGGTTGACTTTGAGAAGTCATGGTTCTGACTAGCAAAGAGCTAGTATACTTCCAAAGATGTGAAACAGATATTAACAAATACAATGAAGTTATAGGACCACCCCTGAAAAAAATACAACCAAAAAACATCTGAAAGGGGAGGGGGAAACACACAGCCATAGGGTCTTCAGAAACTCATAGGGAATGTACGGTTTGGCAAAGTACTATTAAATTTGAGTAAGTACAGAACTGGCTTTATTAGGAGTGGACATCTGGAATCATAACTTGCCTGAGACCAAAGCCTGTCTTGGAGAAGGGCACTGTCTCCCGCAGTCTGCACAGTGGGCAGCATGCTTCTGGCCAGCTTCACTGCTTTTTATTAATCCCTAAGAAAGGAAAACATTTTGTGTTGGAACAACTTTCCTTTTTGCTTCTCCTTTTTGAAGGTTTTATCAAAGCAAACTAAACAAGGCCACTATTGGTTCATCACATTGAAAGTTATCTGAACAAGAAAGTCAAAAAGATATGTAGTGTATGAGCTAACATTTACAGGTCCTTGTAAAATGTCCCAGCTCCTTCAGTGGGCTGCTGTCACTGCCAGCTGGGGAGATCTCTTCTGGATTGGCCAGTCTTCTCAGATTACCCCAAATGCACACTGCCATTCTAGCTAGAGTTCACACTGTTCCCTCTCCTCTCATTAGGAAATGTGCCTATTCTGACCTAGTTTGTGCCTAATTCCTTTTTCCTTTTTGACTCGGAGCTGAAGTCTCCAGTTTATAAACCCTTCCTGTCTCTGTCTCCCCACAGCCATCACTCCATCCACATGGTTCTCTGCCTCCTGAGACTTCATATCTGGTCCAGCCGTGCCCGAAGAATCCTCAAGGCTGAAACCAGATCTTATTATAACAGTATTTTTACATTCCTTAGAACCTTGCAAAAAAGAAAAAGATGGGTTCATCAGAAACGGTCAGCAAATGTTGCTCCACTGAGGACAAGAAAATACTGAGGGTCAGAGAGGTCAAAAAGTTTGCCTAAGGACAAAAATTTAATAAAGCTGGAGCCAGCATTCACATCCATTCTTCGCCTCATGGGTCTCTGGGGATATTTTCCCCCATATGAAGTCTCAGGTTTAGTTTTGGGTTTCTCAAGACTTAATGAATTCATACTGAGTTGGCTCAACCAACTTAACTCAGCAATGATTGTTAACAGTTGACATTATTGAACACCTGCTATGTCCTGGCATCTGCAAAAAGAGTCAGTGACTCTTCTTAGAGCCAGAAATCTCACCTGCTCCAGCCATGATTGGCTTTGCTCTCATTTATACATAGGCATTCCCCTAGCTTACAGAAAGAATACTATTTCCAAGAGATAGGAATAATTTGGGGACTCGGCTAGAGTTCATTTTATTATATCCATTTTAGAGACTATATAAAATGAATTGAAACTTTTAAGATGACAATCATTTTAAGGATATACACAGAATTAGAAGCAAATGACATATAATTGCTCATAGAACAAATGAATGAAAAATGTCCTAGAGAAGTACCAGTCATATTGCCTAAGCTTCTGTCTTCTTTGTTTTCCCATAACCTCAAGGTGAACTGGACTCCACTTATAGTCTTCACTTAGAGAAAACAGTCTTAGACATTTTGATTAACAATACGCAGAAAATCTCTATTATGGAAAAGGATTTGCCTTTACAGTTCCCTACGAACATCTGGATTTCCTCTGCCCATCATACAAAAGACAGCATGCACTAAGTATGTAGATTCTCTGGACTTACGTGGGGGAAGTAGTAGAATATCATGACCTTTGGCTACATTTCCTCAGCCCATTTGATTTATGGTTTGAATGAAACATTCCCCCCTCCGCCGTTTGGAAAGGTTCAGGAGCATAGCTTTGTTGGAAGAGGTTTGAGGGGCAGGCTGGAGGTTTCAAAGGCTTGCCACCATTTCCAGTGAGCTCTCTTCCTCCTGCTTGTCATTACAGATATGAGCTCTCAGCTGTGTCTGCCATCATGGTGTCTGTCACACTACCATCATTGGGTCTAACTCTTTGGATCTACAAGCCCAATTAAACACTTGTTTTTGTTTTTAAAGTTACTTTGTTCATGGTGTTTCATTGCAGCGGTAAAAAAGAAATTAAGACAGTTTTATGGAAATTCCCTTTCAATTTAAGGGCCATGAAATTCCTGGTTCCAATTTTTACTGGTTGCACAAACATGAGTCAATTATTAATATTTGATGTTTATCTCAATGTTTTTTTTTCAATTTACCTGGTGCAAAATCTATATGAATTCTGTAGAGAACCTATTTTGAGTTTGGAATTTTGGTCTTTGTGTGGGCTAGCAGTGTGCAGCAACATGCATTCTAAAAAAGTTGGATATTAGCAATGCAGGAGCTCCCAGACCATTGGACATGTACATGTGGAACCACCTGGCAGTTGTCAACATGCTCTATGTCAAAGCTAGACTTATCCCATAGATTAGATGCATATAATACATTTTCCAAGTTTAGTGGGTTTGGAGACATACCACAATCATGAACAGTACTTCTTATTAATCCTTCATCCCGAGAAGCCTGAAAGAAATTTTCCATTGGCACAAACAAGATGTCCTCTCCTCTTCAGTGGTGAGTTGTGTTAGTAGCTCTGCTCAGAAATTGACCCTGGGCAGAAGCAAGTTCTGGCTGCTAGGTGGGGAATTACATTGATAAACATATATTAAAAACATGGGCAATTTTTGGCCACACGTGCCTCTGAGAAGCTCTTACTTCATTCTTCATCCTCTACCTCCTGTCCTTTCAGTTTCCTTAAGATCTCTGTTTTTTTTTATTGAACTAATATAATTTATTTAAAAATATACAACTCAACATTGACATTTTTAAGTAATCAAAATAATTTATAATAGTTAAATGCCTCTTAAATATACATGCTATCTTCTGAAGCGAAAAGTAATATGACTCAACTAATTTTTAAAATCTATTTGGAACATTAAACACGGTAGAAGTTTTGGATGTTTTGGGTTAGGAGCCTTTTTGCATTCTGCATTTTCTTTGATTGTTGTGTCAATGTTTTCTATGGTATCTTCTGCCCCTAAGATTCTCTCTTCTATCTCTTGTATTTTGTTGGTGATGCTTGCACCCATGACTCCTGATCTCTTTCCTAGGTTTTCTATCTACAGGGTTGTCTCCCTTTGTGATTTCTTTATTGTTTCTAGTTCCATTTTTAGATCCTGGATGGTTTTGTTCAGTTCCTTCACCTGTTTGGTTGTGTTTCCCTGTAATTCTTTAGGGGATTTTTGTGTTTCCTCTTTAAGGGCTTCTAGCTGTTTACCTGTTGTACTGGCTGGTTTTGTGTGTCAACTTGACACAGGCTGGAGTTATCACAGAGAAGTGAGCTTCAGTTGGGGAAATGCTTCCATGAGAACCAGCTGTGGGGCATTTTCTCAATTAGTGATCAAGGGGGGTAGGCCCCTTGTGGGTGGTGCCATCTCTGGGCTGGAAGTCTTGGGTTCTATAAGAGTGCAGGCTGAGCAAGCCAGGAGGAAGTAAGCCAGTAAGGAACATCCCTCCATGGCCTCTGCATCAGCTCCTGCTTCCTGACCTGCTTGAGTTCCAGTCCTGACTTCCTTGGTGATAAACAGCAATGTGGAAGTAAGCCAAATAAACCCTTTCCTCCCCAACTTGCTTCTTGGTCATGATGTTTGGCAAGGAATAGAAACCCTGACTAAGACACCTGTGTTCTCCTGAATTTCTTTAAGGGAGTTATTTATGATCTTCCTAAAGTCCTCTATCATCATCATAAGATGTGATTTTTAAATCAGAGTCTTGCTTTTCTAGTGTGTTGGGATATCCAGGGCTCATTGTGGTGGGAGAACTGGGTTCTGATGATGCCAAGTAGCCTTGTTTTCTGTTGCTTATAATCTTGCCCTTGCCTCTTGCCATCTGGTTATCTCTGGTGTTAACTGGTCTTGCTGACTCTGACTGTGCCTTGTCCCTCCTGCAAGCTTGTGTGTCAGAACTCCTGGGACACCAGTTCTCTTTGGGAGGAATTTGAGAATGGAGAGCTATGGCACAGGGTCATCTCCAGAGTGCAGACACAAACCAGAAGGATCCTGTCCTCAGCTGTTCCTTGGTTCATGTATCCTGATGGTTCTGGGTGGGCCCCTCTTGGGCCAGGAATTTCAGCAGAAGTGGTGGTCTTACCTGTGCTCACAGGTGTGTTGGCACTCCTGGGAGACCAGCTCTCTCCATATTTGGGTATAGAGGTTCAGCTCTGTTTGCTGTGTCACAGGATAAGCTCCTAGTGTAGACAGAAACCAGACAGATCCTGTCCCAGGCTGCTCCTCTTTTCCTGTGTCTGTAGGGTTCTGGGTGGGTCTCTCTGAGCAGAAGTGGTGGTCTTACTTGTACTCACATGTGTGTCTGCACTCCTGGGAGATCAGTTCTCTTCCTGCCATATTTGGGTGTGGAGTCCTGTGGCACAGGATCAGCTTTGGGCACAGACAGAAACCAAAAGCTAGACCATCTCTTATCACATAAATGTAGTCTCATGTAACTACTTAGAACATATTTTTGACTCAAGGGGATGAGAAAGGACAAAGACCAACTTTCTAGGCTACAAATAAAAAGCAAATTGAATTCATTTACAACTTCTAAATAGCCTCTTTGTAACAACCAAGCCACCTCTAATTAAGTCTAGAATAATGATCTCCTGTGGGCGGTACTTTATTGATTACACTCAGCTCAATGCTAATCAATCATTCCAACTAGTATTTCTGCTTCAGGCTGAAGCCAATGAGTCGGGACTCATAATGCTTTACAAAATATGTATAAATGGGGATAACGGAATCCCAGAGTGTTATGAAGTACAGTCTGTTACCAGAGGTTTTTGGTAGATCTCTCTGTGACCCATTCACATCCAGGTTGTTTGGCCAGCCTAGATTATGGTCTGCAAGCACAAGGAATCTTTGTGTTCATAAAAGTGAAAACGATTCAATCTGTTTCCTACTCAATTTCCACTAATGCTCTGAGTCTAAAGAGTTGCTAAATGAAGTAGTTAGCCATAACTGCACAATAAACTACCTGAAATTATGACTGAACACAACCACCACTTTCTCAGACCATAATTTGGGAGACTGATATGTGGCTGGTCTCAGTCCCTGATTCATATGCTTTTGTCCCCAGAGCTCATTCATATATATAACGATATCAGCAAGCATGAGGCCACTTGAGTGTTAGATGTTGTTCAATGATCTTTGTTAGGACAATGCAAATCTTCTTTATGTGTTTCTAGCTTGGCTAGCCTTGATTTATTCACTCACCTATTCAAAGATGCTCACAGAACCTCTAGAAAAAGCAAACACTCAACAAAGCAACATGTCCTTGTGAGACAAAGGCATGAGTACAGGAGGCTAGAACAAATTTGCTGCCAACAACTGCAACAGTCTACCATAATGGATAAACCTTTAAAGCACACTCAAATTTCAGCTAATTTGTATAAGACAAAAATTGAGTCCCTACCTATCTTTCACTGTAAACTATTATCTCTTATCTACTCGTGCTGGATAGTTTTCTGTCAATCTGACATAAGCTAGAGTCATTTGAGAGGTGGGAACCTCAATTAAGAAAATGCCTCCATAAGACAAGACTATAGGCAGGCCTGTAAGGAAGCTTCTTTATTAGTGATTGATAGGGGAGAGCCTGTCCCATTGTGAATAGTGCCTCTCTTGGCTGGTGATCCTGGGCTCTATAAGAAAATAGGCTGAGAAAGCCATTGGGAACAATCCAGTAAGCCGCCCCCCTCCATGGCCTCTGAATCATCTCCTGCCTCCAGGTTTCTCCTCTGCTTGAGTTCCTGTCCCAGTTTCCTTCAGTGATAAACAGTGATGTGAAAGTGTAAGCCAAAAATGCCCATTTCTCCCAAAATTTCTTTGGTTGTGGTGTTTTGTCATAGCTATAGAAACCCTAAGATACTACTATATACCAAGTATCCTTGGATATATTTTATATGATTATATAATCCATAAAATCATCTAAGGTATTCTATACATACCAAAGCTGAGATCTAAACCCAACTCATTGGAGAGCAAACTAAGGTTCTTAACAGTCATGTATGTAACTCCCCATCTCATAAACCAATACTTGCATATATATATATATATATATATATATATATATATATATATATAAAACATGATTTGACAGTGCCATTCCAATCTTCTGGCAGATGTGCCTCTTTCCAAGGGACGTTTCTTCCTCAAGGGTCCAACAGTGAAGACAATGAAAAAGGCTGTTTTGCCTTTAGACATCTTCCGAAATAGAGGACGTGAGCCCAGGGGAGATATGGAAGCCAGGACAGCTGAAAGATCCTCTGCTGGGACAGAGTTCTGCTACAGGCTTGCCTGAGGATACAGGTAGTATTATAAAAACTGAGTCTTTAAAAATGTGTTTTTAGGAGATATAATCCCACTCCAACATGTCCTTGTATCATGGACAGTAGAGAAGGCCCAACCAAGTTCTATGGGTGAAATGTATCCTACAAGTTTTATGCTTTGGAAATTTAACCTCCTAGATCATGTTAAAGGTATTGTAAGGTATGAAAGTCATGGTTTATCCATTCATAAGTTAATGGGGGTAGTGGGTTACCATGGAAATGTCTTTTTTCTAAAAGCTATCTCTCCTGGTTCATTTGATCTGTTCTGCAACATTATGTCTTTTGCTTTATTATGATA
>JADRCD010208168.1:0-33447 GCA_019843815.1 Montemys delectorum | reverse complement strand
TGCCTCTGCCTCTGCCTCTGCCTCTGCCTCTGCCTCTGCCTCTGCCTTCTGAGAGTTGGGATTAAAGGAATATATTACTACTCTCAGCTTAAACATTTTTTGAAAGGAAGACTAATTCTGAACCAAAAGAACCAAAGACCTACAGCTCACTAATCTGTTTTGTTTATCTTTTGGGAAACATGGTGATGATCGTATTAGCATATGTAAAAGAGACAATACATGAAGGTTTGGGCAATAAAGAATGTGTTATTCAGTGGGCACCTCGGCACATACAAATACATGCATATTTCATATGCATATGTGGGGACCCAAGTGTAGGTCTCCATCATCCATGCAAAAGGAAGGCACAGCAGCACACATGTGTAACGGCAGCTCTAAGACGATACAGGGAGATAGCTCCCTGGCACTTGATGGCCAGCCGATCTAGCTGAATGATGAGCTCCAAGTTCAGAAAGATATTCAAGAAGTTAGCCTCAACATGAGGATCCATCTGAGGATTTTTACACACGTCAGAGGAAGTGTTAGGAATTAATTGCTTTTGCAGCATGTGACAAGCAAAGAGAAAGTCATCTTTCATTCAGACTTTAGACTTCACATTTTACACTGATTTGTAAACACAAGGTAGTGCAGTGTTTCTCTAGGGCTTTTTGGCAGTCTTCTTTTCTTCTGCTTAAGGATTAAATCCATGCTTAAAGGGTCTACTTTGTAAAAGCTGAGATAGGCAGATGTAACGTTTGTTTGACAGTTCTCGATGGTGGAGTTGGAGGGGAAACATTAACATCTCAGGCAGTATCTACCTGCCACACAGCTAGGTGTCAGCATCGTCAATTGTGAGCTAAATACAACACCAGTCCAGCTTGATGCAGAAAAAAAAATTTAAAAAGTGGGTGCACTGAAGTTCAGAAAAACAGCCCTGGGCTAACGGCACTGGGGAAAGGCAGATAAACAGATATTCTTAAAGCCAGTGGTGAAGGACATCAACCCCATCCTGGAAAAAAAAAAACAAAAAAAAAACAAAAAAAAACTAATGCACCTGCTATACTTGGCAGGCTGTGGGGAATGAATGAGGTGGTCTGATGGAGTCAAGACACCCACAAGAACATGCTGTTTTTCTGTTGTGTGGGGAACACTGGCTTCAGCCAGATAAGCCTAAATTGCTTCCTCTGTAGCAAGAATTGCCTGTTGCTCATTATACTCATGCCAGAGTCGGGCTTGTCGTGACGCATGCGATGTTATATTTACTCACAGACCAAGTCAAGATGTAAAAGGGTTATGAGGTCTCTGCAGGGAAGGAGTTTTTACATGAGCCCAGTGAATCAAAATGTTTGAATCTCTTTCCTATAACTCATGGACACTGAGACAGAAAATTATTTTTTTTTCCATAAGGTAGTATGGTAGTAGGCAGGCTTCTTCTAAGGTTCCCGAATTTTTATCCTGATTTAGGGGCATCCACTCTCTTATTCACGGGAGCACTATTCCGGGTAATCATGTGGCGGGATTGTAGTACTCTAAGGTTCCAAATCAGATAGCCTAAACGTGCATGCTTATCAGGGTGGTCATGACCTATCAATTCGAGTCCTTTAAGGTCAATACTTCTACTCCTCATCGCAGAGGATGTGTCAGCAATCAGAAGCAGAAGAGCTGACATATCGCCACATATCTGGAGGTGGGTGAGAATCATGTAACAAGGAATTGTGGTCACCCCTGGAAGCTGATGGTGTCCCTGCCTTGTTTCAAAGGAATAGGAAACTCATCAGCACAAGCTCAAGCCGAACTCAAATGCCGGTTCACCCTTAGAGTTCCCGGAAGACTTTCTCCAGCTCAGAACTTAGTTTCTTGAGTTACTTGTACCAATTTCTAATCTCCAGAATTATAGTCTAATGAATAGATTTAAGTTCAAAGTTGCTTGAGATTGTAATAATTTATTATGTAGTAATATAAAATTATCATCAAAGCAATTTTATTTTAACCTCACTCTTCTGTCATAAAGAAGAATGAGGTTAAATTTTTACCCTGAGACAAATTACTCAACAGTTTTTGTCATGAAACTTGGAAATATGTGTGTATGCTCTTGCTTTGTGTGGGTAGTTAAATTCTCATAAACAGTATTGTCCCACAAACGGCATGCTATTTATTATCCTTTAGTTTTTATATGCAAATATGTCTTTTTACAACTATCTACTCATTGTGGTTATAGCTAGTGTTCTGTTATATAGGATGCAGTCAATGCAGTTTTATTTACACACTTTTTAAAGTTTACCCTCAACTCCCTACGTTAAAATCATCAGTATATTGAACATTCTTCATTGATGTTTCTTCATTAACGTATCTGCAAGTTCCTTCAAGGTATATGCCAAGCAGCCGGATAAATAAGTCCAAGGTTATCTGGGCACTTAAATGAGCTGTTACTCTCAGATTTCTCTCTGTAAGTCTCTCAAATGGCTACACCATGCTACTCTCCAGAGCAACAGGACCTTATTTTCTACTTCTGTCAGATTTGACATTGGTAACTTGTCAATTTGTGTCATTCTCTCTAGTATGCAGAGGCATCTAATTCTGTTCCATTTGTAGCACTATGAATCACAGATGAGTATCCGTATAGTTATTGTCTATTTGGATTTTTCCTTCTGTCAATAGCTATATACATAGTTTGTTCATTTTCACAATAAATTTCTGTTGTGATTTGAAGGAGAATACCTCTATAGGCTTATATATTTAAATGCTTGGTCCCCAAATGATGGAACTAGGATTAGGAGGTGTAGCCTCTTTGGAAGTTTGTGGCGTTATCAGAGGATGAATGTCGATGGTGGTGGGCTTTCAGGTTTCAAAGCCTCATGCCAGGCTCTCTATCTCTCTGCCTCCAACTTTTGAATCAGAAGCTCTCAGCTACTGCTCCAGTGCTATACCTGCCTTCCTGCCTGCCTGCCACTCTGCTTCCTACCATGATGATCATGGACTAACAATGTGATTGTCAGCAAGCCCCCAATTAAATGTTTTCTTTTATAAGTTTCCTTGGTCATGATGGTTTTTAGCACAGCGACAGAACAGCAACTAAAATAACTTCCCATCCTTGTTTAGATGATTTTTAGGAACTCCTGATATTCTCTAGCTAACATATTCTTCTTTTACATCTTTTATTTTAACTCAAAACCTTAATTTTACATAATCATATTCTCCCATCCTTGGCTTCATAGTTTGTGCTTCTGGGGGATCTTTAAGAAATATTTCCTGCTAGGGTCTAGAGAAATATATCCATAGTAGATCACTTGCCTAGCTTGTGGGAAGTTCTAGGTACAAGCCCCATATGATGGTTTGAATATGTTTGGCCTAGGGAGTGGCACTATGAAGAAGTATGGCCTTGTTGGAGTAGGTGTAGCCTTGTTGGAGGAAGTATGTCACTATGGGGGTAGGCAATGAGACCCTTCTCCTAACCATATGGGAGTCAGTCTTCTCCTAGTGTTCTTCAGAGATATAGATCTGTCAGTTCTTCTGTGCCATGACTGACAGAACACTGCCATGCCCCAGCCTTGATGATAATGGACAGAACCTCTGAACCTGTAAGCCAGTCCCAGTTAAATATTGTCCTTCTAAGAGTTTCCATGGTCATGGTGTCTGTTCATAGCAGTAAAACTCTAAGACACCTCAGTACCACAATATACATGGAAGTCATGGAAATATTGTCCTACATTTTCTTCTGTTGGTTTTGTACAGATACATTTCACATTGTGGCCATGATGGGCATGGATCCAAAATGGATACTCAACACTATCTGCCAGCTGACCACAGTGGGAGTGACAGGCATGGATGCAGGCTGGGCACTTAACACTGCCTTCTCAATCAACCACTGTGGGCATGATGGGCTAGGATGTACACTGTGCCTTCCCACCCTTTCAAGCAGTGCAGTCTGGCTGCTTGTTATGACTGCCCCTTTAGCTTCATGGATAGAGGAGCATCCAGTCCCTGGCCTTGGGACTGCCCCCTCCCCTATTTAATAAATAATTATACTAGAAGAATATTGCTTTCTAGGACCTTGAACTCCTTCACTGCAAATAAATTTCCCTTTATATCTAAGAACAGATTCTACTGAACTGAGCATCTGTGGTCAGAAAGAACAAAGACTCAGTCTTACTAATGTCAATCTTCTTTTCAAATTTCAAAACATTTACTGTCTCATTACTGAGGAATCCTTCAGGCATCAATGGAGATACTTTAGCTGTTAAGCATGCTTGTCACCAATCCAGACAACTTAGGTTTGATACTTAGATCATTTAGATTCACGTGATAGAAAAGAATAACCAAATCATCCTCTTCAGAGGCATGAGGTAACACAACACATGTGTACACACACAGAGAGTATATGAAGTAAGATAGAAGAATTGTGCTGGATAGTTTTATGTCAACTTGCCATAAGTCAAAGTCATCTGAGAGGAGGGACCCTCAATTAAGAAAATGTCTCCATTGATGTATCAGATACTCAGGGATGGCCTGAGTATCTCTTCAGAAGAGAACAGAAGGGGGTATGGGGGGAAGAACTTTTGGGGGGAGACTTGGAGGAGAAGGTGGCTAGATATTGGAATATAAAGTGACTATATTAATTAATGAAAAAGAAAGTAAACAAAACAAAAATATCTCCATAAAATCTGGCTGCAAGCTTACAAGCCATTTTCTTAATCAGTGACTGATAGGGCAGGGACCAGCCCATGATGGGTGGTGTCATCCCTAGGCAGAAAGCAGACTGAGTAAGCTACAAGGAGCAAGACAGTAAGCTGCACACCTCCATGGCTTCTGCATCAGCTCCTGCATTGGCAGGTTCCTACCTTGACATCCTTCAACGATGGATTATAACCTGGAAGTGTAAGCCAAATAAACCTTTTCCTCTCTAGCTTGCTTTCTGGACATGGCGTTTTATCACAGCAATAGAAACTCTAACTCAGACACAAGAAAAGTCAAGAGTAGAGCACAGGGCAGAGTCAATAAACACAAGTCAAACCCAGGATAGGGATGGGATGATCATTTCTAGTCACACTACAGGATTGATTAAAGGACAAAGATCAGGACAACTTTGGGGGATATGAGAATATGTAGAGTGTATAATAATGATCAAATTACCCAGTTAAAGCTCCCAAGGTCCATGAGGCAGCCACATCCTCTGGAGTAAAACAAAGATGTAATATGATGGATAAATGGTAGAAAGGAGCAAAGACAAGTAAAATGTAAATTGTCTTCTAGACAAATAGAATGTAGATGATCATTTCTCAGTTTTACATAGAGATTGAAGAAATGATTGGGTGTATACTCAAAGGAGAAGATAACAGGAAAACAGTGACCTTACCAAGAAAGCCTCTGGTTGCTATGCAACATAAAAACAGTCAGAGAGCAGGGAATCCTAAGAATCTGAAAACCACTTGTTACAGGACTGTTTCTCTTTTCAGCTTCTACAAAAGAAGCCCATGCTACAACTGCAGATGCTGGTTTAATGCCTCTTATTTCTGATTTAATTCCATTTTATAGATGTTTTCCATTGTGCCTGCAATATGAACAGACTCTTAGTTTGTAAAGTACATCCTCATACATGAATACACATTTAAATCAATATGGTGCATTCAGTTAAGGAGTAGGAGACTGTAACAATAGGACAGAACAATAGCAAATAATCACTATGTGCCAGACATCCTTCTGAACATGTAGCATATATGTATTCACGGAACCCATAGCCTATAACATAGCCACTATTTGTATCTATAGAAATGAGATCACTGAGCCATACTCAGATTGAAGACCATGTCCAAAGTCACACAATGAAAACAGGGGCAGACCTCATATTGTAGTTTAAAAGCATCCTCACACCAGAGACCACTAGTACACATCCCTGCCTCACTGGTAATGGTGACTACATGCCTGACCAAAAAATTTTTTAAAAAAATTAATAATGTAGTGACCTGAAATATTTAGCTTTCTTGTGAAAGGTTCCTCACTATTTAACCCTAACAGGAATTTGGCTATCAAAGGCCTGATGACTAAGGACATGGTCTTCAAAAAACATGTGGTTTTTATCACTGCTATTTTGTAGTACAGTTTGAAATCAGGGATGGTGATTCCCCAAGAAGTTCTTTTATTGTTGAGAATTTTTTTCACTATCCTGGGTATTTCTCCGATGACTAAGGACTTTGAACATTTCTTTCAGTGCTTCTCAGACATTTGAGATTTCTCTGTTATGAATTCTCTCTTTAGCTCTGTACCCCATTTTAAAATTGGATTATTTGGGGGTTTGGAGGTTAGCTTCTTGAGTTCTTTTTATATTTTGGATATTAGTCCTCTATCGGATATAGGGGTAGTGAAGATTTTTTTCCAATCTGTAGGTTGCCAATTTGTCTTACTGACTGTGTCTTTTGCCTTACAGAAACTTTTCAGTTTCATGGGGTCCCACTTATCAATTCTTGATCTTAAAGCCTGAGCCATTGAAGTTCTGTTTAGGAAATTTCCTCCTAGGTCAGTGAGTTTGAAGCTCTTTCCCACTTTCTCTTCCATTTAGTGAATCTGGTTTCATGTTAAGATCCTTGATCCACTTGGTCTTGAGCTTTGTGCAAAGTAATAAATATGAAAAAAATCATTTTTCTACATACAGACTGTCAGTTAGACCAGCACCATTTATTGAAGATGCTTTCTTTTTTTTTTTCCATTGTATACTTTTGGCTTCTTTGTTAAAGATCAAGTGTTCATAAGTGTGTGGTTTTATTTCTTGGTCTTTAATTCAATTCCATTGGGCTACCTGCCTGTCACTGTTTCAATACCATGTGGTTTTTATCACTACTGTTTTGTAATACAGCTTGAGGTCAGGGATAGTGAGTCCTCAAGAAGTTCTTGTATTGTTGTAAAATTTTTTTTTTATTACTCTGGCCTTTCGTTTTTCTGTATGAATTGAGAATTGCTCTTGCCATGTCAGTGAAGAACTGTGTTAGAATCTTGATAGGGATTGTGTTGAATCTGTAGATTGCTTTTGGTAGGATGGTCATTTTTACTATGTTAATCCTTCCAATCCATGAGCATGGAAGATCTCTCCATTTTCTGAGGTCTTCTTCAATTTCTTTCCTGAGAGATTTGAAGTTCCCTGTCATATAGATCTTTGACTTGTTCGTCAGAGTTGTTAGAGTCACACCAAGATATTTTATATTGTTTGTGACTATTCTGCAGGGTGTTCTTCCCCATTTTCCCTCTCAGCCCATTTATGACTTATACAAAGGAAGACTACGGGTTTGTTTGAGTTAATTTTATATCCAACCTCCTTGTTGAAGTTGATCATCAGCTGTAAGAGTTCTCTGGTAGAATTTGTGGGATCACTTATATATACTATCATATCATCTGCAAAAGATACCTTGATTCTTCTTTGTCAATTTTTATCACCGTGATCTCCTTTTGTTGTCTTATTGCTGTATCTAGATTCTGAGTAATATTTTGAATAGATATGGAGCCTCATCTTGTCCCTGATTTTAATGGAATTGCTTTAAGTATCTCTCCATTTAATTTGATATTGGCTGATGGTTTGCTATATATTGCTTTTATTATGTTTAGGTAAGGGCTTTGAATTTCTGATTTCTCCAATGCTTTTAACATGAAGGGGTGTTGTATTTTGTCAAATGCTTTCTCAGCATCTAATGAGATGATCATGTGGCTTTTTTCTTTGAGTTTGTTTATATAGTGGATTACATTATGGATTTCCATATATTGAACCATCCATGCAACCCTGGGATGAAGCCTACCTGATCATGGAATTACATTTTATAAAAATCTTATTTTTGGCATATTAGTAGAGAGTTAGGAAGGCCAAACTTTATGAAGACTTGCTTTTGAGAAATGTAAAAGTGATAGACAATAGTGTAATAGCAAAGCTATAAATTACTAGGAAAATTAAAATGTCATAATTAAATTAAATCTCTTTTGTGGTTCATCTTAACATCTTTCACATTTTTAAGTAGGAACTCACAGCCCCATAACAACTATTACAAAGAAATTCCTTTAATGCCTCATATAAACATATATGGAGATCCAGCCTCTATGAAGAGTAGTGTACATGATCTTTGTAAATATGAAGCACTGAGGAAGTGTTTTTAAATATCCAATCTTATGAACCATAGCTCTTATTTAGTTTCTCAGAAACACAGCACAGAAACAATCACTGACAAGAACTTATGGTATGAGAGAAATAAATAAAAGTCCAGATAAAAGGAGGTCAAGTATGGTGGCATATATTCATGATACCAGCACTTGTGAGGCTAAGACCAGAGAGTTTCAAGTTTAAGGTTGGCTTGAACAATTTATAGAGGACAAAGGTAGTAAGAAAGCAGAACTAACATTAAGTGAGAGGGTGGAAGGAAGAAGAGAGAGAAGAAAGAAATAGAGAGAGAAATCTAGAGTGAATAGAAAGAACCTGGCAAGGGACTGAGTAGACTGGAGTGTAGGAAGGGAAGAGGGAGGAAGGGCAGGCTCACTGAAGAATAAATAAGATAATATCTAAGTGCAAACATGTCCTATGCTAGACAACATACAATACTTAGAAATGCCTGCTGGGTAAAAAAATAAATAAATAAATAAGCTGAATTTGAACATTCCATCTACAGCATTAACCTAAGACACTGCTCACATTTGTGTCCCACCTCCCTCTGTCACAGTTCCCTATCTACTAAATAAAGCTCTTAAAACAAATATCAAGTTGGAATCTCTTAAACTAAAAAAGAATGAACAGTATAGAAACTGACTCTAAAAAAAAAAAAGCTAAGAGCAACCTTCATCATTCCCTCTTCTTCATGTGCCACATTCCGGGTGGTACCCTCAACCTCTGGTCTATAAGTAGGAAGGTGGTAAGAATATTCCAGGTGGTGCCTCAACTCCCTTGTCTGCAGGTAGAATGGTGGTAGAAATAGCTGGCATTGTATTTGAACAAGAGCTGAGTGAATCAGAAGACAGAAATCATATAAGCAGTCCAAGTTATTCTCAGCAGAGGTCTTCTGTCCCAGACTCCAAGTGTCCTCCATAGGATAACCCACATAACAAATAGTGGAGCAAGAACATTTGGGATCAGAATTTTGCTGTATGCTACCACCAGATGTTTTGTAGTTATACTAATTGGCATGTGCTCTTTCCACATCTATTATTGAACCATACTAAGGCAAGATATTTAGATAAGTTCCCAAGTTAACCTCCCTTCCTGCTTGAATATAGAGTGGCCACTATGCTCTAGCTGCAGCCTGGACGGGGAATGAGGTCTGTCTTCCACCTGAAGGAAGAAGACTAAAGAGTCAAAACATTATTTGTTCCTACCAAATTGAAGTGTCTTGCCTTCTGTTTGACTAGTCACTCCAAAAGCTTTTTCTAAGAACATTGTGTTGTCTCTAGTCTTTTTCCAACTCCCCATCTCATGCCCACTGAGACAAAAATGTAGTCAAGACAATGCCCTTCTTCACTAAAACACCCCAGCCTCTTTCTTCTGATGTTATCTAAGCCATCTTACTTCAACATTTTGTTTTATAATGTCATAAAGTAGAGAAAAAAAGGACATTTTTCTGCATTTTCATAGAGTAAAATCAAACAAGCTGGGAGGAAAAGGCACAACAAAAAGAAGATGCCCTGGGCCATTTAGGAAGCTAAGGTTTTTCTCCCAAATGTGTTTTGCTGAAAAGCTGAATATTTCTAAGCAAACCCTACAATTTTCATTCACTGGTACTCCTTGAAAAAGCATAATGTGGCTCAATTTGCAGAAAGATGTCAAACTTCAAGCAAGGAATAAGTGCCCTAGAAGCATGTTTACAATCAAATGCTTTCTTTCCCCAATGTTTTGTAAATACAGCCCACTCAAAAGGTGTTGTTTTTATCCCTTTCTTTAAGTCTTCACTTCCCCTTTATATGAGCTTAGGCAAAGACATAAGGGCACATTCTAGGGGCCCACCTAATACATTCAAATTCTCTCTTTACCAGTGGAGTCAGACAAGGTTCTGAGTTCTATGCACCTCTCTCACCTACATCTCTTTTGCACAAGGACTAATGTTGATATCTTGGTGAAGAGCACAAGTCAAGGCCACATGACTTTGGATTACACTGAGTCTCAACATAGATCTAACCTTCATCAATTTACTTGGCTTCTCTGTGCCCTATTTCTTCTTCTGACCTGGCAGCAGTGCTACCTCAAAGACTTATTGTGAAAGCACACAAAATAAGGGAAGCATACCTATAGTATTACCAGGCACTCAAACAATGTGTAAGCTGATAACATTCATAGATGTAAGGCTGACAGCATGCTGTGCTGTGTCCAAGGCCTCACTGCAGCCTCAGCTTGCTACCTTATGAGATCCTGGATTTCCAAGATCAACCTGCAGGGATAATCTTCAACATGTGAGCTCAGGTCCTGCTCACGGTCTGAATCTGCCAGTGAATTGACCATCCTCAGACCTCTCCCACCAGTGACTGAAATGTTCAAGGCAGCAACATCTATATCTAGACCTTCTCAAGCTGAGCTGCTCCCAGCCCCAGTTCAGCAGTCTTTTGGTTCCTATGAAAACACTGCTGAGACTCTCCTTAGTCTACTCTACCAGGGCACCATGTCCACAGCGCTTAACAAGCAACGCGTGACCAGAGCTCTATCTGCCCCTCGTCCTTCAAGCTTAGGATTTTCTGCAACAAACCATGCCATTCCATCGTTGCTCTTTGTGTGGAGTTCTTGCTCCTGCCTAAGGCAGAGTCTTCTCTGGAATTTACCAGAGATAGAGTTAGGAAAAGACCCTGTCTTTAAAAACAGGATGGATGTCTCCTGTGGAATGACTACTAAGGTTAGCCTACACACATACACAAATACACACACATGCTCACACACGCAGACATGCACACACAGGCACACATGCACACATGCACACATATACATACACATGTACACACGAGCACCATGCACTCATGCATACACATAGGCACACACAGGCACACAGGCACACACATAATTGTTGGATTGTTGTAGCTGCTGTTGCCATACATGTACAAGGTAACTATATGAGATGATGGTTATTTTTTTTTCAGTTGCTATCATTTTTCCCTCTTTTTTTGATAATAATTTTTATTGGATATTTTATTTATCTACTTTCCTGAGTTCCTTCTCAGAAAATCCCTATAACATCCCCCCTCTTCCTGCTTCTATGAGAATGTGCCCTCAACCTACCCCCAAATCCCCTTCCCACACTCACACTCCTCTGCTCTGTGACATCGAGCCTTCACAGGATCAACAGTCTCTCCTCCCATTGATATCCAACAAGGCCATCCTCTGCTATATATATGGCTGGAACCATGGATCCTCCCATGTGTACTCACTCTTTGGTTGGTAGTTTAGACCTGGGGAGCTCTGGTTGGTTGATATTGCTGTTCTTCCTATGGGATTACAAACCCCTTCATTCCAACTCAATTCTTCACAGAGTTAGAAAGAGCAATTTGCAAATTCATTTAGAATAATAAAAAACCCAGGATAGTGATAGCGAAAACTATCTCAATAATAAAAGAACTTCTGGGGAAATCACTATCCCTGATCTCAAGCTGTACTATAGAACAATAGTGAAAAAAACAAAAAACAAAAACAAACAAACAAACAAACAAAAAACCCTGTATGGTATTGGTACAGATACAGGCAGGAAGATCAATGGAATAGAATTGAAGACCCAGAAATGAATTCATGTACAAAGTTAAACAAAGAATTCTGAACTGAGGAATACTGAATGGCTGAGAAGCATCTAAAGAAATGTTCAACATCCTTAGTCATCAGGGAAATGCAAATCAAAACAACCTTGAGATTCCACCTCACACTAGTCAGAATGGCTAAGATCAAAAACTGAGGTGACAGCAGATGCTGGTGAGAATGTAGAGAAAAAGGAACACTCCTCCATTGTTGATGGGATTGTAAGCTGGCACAACCTCTCTAGAAATCAGTCTTGCATTCCTCAAAACATTGGACATAGTACTACCTGAGGACCCAGCTATACCACTCCTGGGCATATATCCAGAAGATGCTCCAACATGTAATAAGGACACATGCTCCACTGTGCTCATACCAGCCATATTTATAATAGCCAGAAGCAAGAAAGAACCCAGATGTCCCTCAACAGAGGAATGGATACAGAAAATGTGGTACATTTACACAATGGAGTACTATTCAGCTATTAAAAACAATGAATTCATTAAATTCTTAGACAAAAGGATGGAACTAGAAAATATCATCTTGAGTGAGGTAACCCAGTCACTAAAGAACACACATGGTATGTATTCACTGATAAGTGGATATTAGTCCAAAAGCTCAGAATACCCAAGATACAATTCACAGACCACATGAAGCTCAAGAAGAAGGAAGATCAAAGTATGGATGCTTCAATTCTTCTTAGAAGGGGAAACAAAAAACTCACAGGAGAAAATATGGAGACAAAGTGTGGAGAAGAAACTGAAAGAAAGGCCATCCAGAGACTGTCCCCCTCCCCAGGGGATTCATCCCATATACAGTTACCAAAACACTATTGTGGAGGCTAAGAAGTGCATAGCTGTCTCCTGAGAGGCTCTGCCAGAGCCTGACAAATATAGAGATGGATGCTTGCAGCCAACCAGTAGACTAATCATTGGGTCCCCAATTGTGGAGTTAGAGAAAGGGCTAAAGGAGATGATAAGCATTTTAATTCGCTTCATATTTGGACAGATAGACAGACAGACATAGATGTACATACACACATTTTTGTCCCTTAACATCATGTCAACTTCAAATATCTACAATAAAAAATACTTAAAACTAGTTGGGGAGGGCTGGAGAGATGGCTCAGTGGTTAAGAGCACCGACTGCTCTTCCAAAGGTCCTGAGTTCAAATCCCAGCAACCACATGGTGGCTCACAACCATCCGTAATGAGATCTGACTCCCTCTCCTGGAGTGCCTCTGAAGACAGCTACAGTGTGCTTACATATAAATAAATAAATCTTTAAAAAAAAAAAAACTTGTTGGGGAGAGGATCCCAGCAGAATGGTTTACATGCTCTTCACCTTGGCCAGGGTACCACGGGGGGGGTGGGGTGGGGTGGGGGTGTGGACTCTAAAGCCAACTCCTACCCACTTAGTTCTTTGTGCTCACCTTCATACTCCTCACCTGGCACCTTTTCATTTTCCTCTTACATTCTCTCCCTCATTCTAACTCAGATAAATGACAGTAATATATCAATGTGTTCTCTCTAACTAGCTCTTGCCAAGCCCTTCCTGTTCTCTGGAACAAAAGCATTGTGGTGGTGTTTTATGAGACTGTCGAGGCAGAAAGGAACAAGGGGTGACTGGGAATGTTCATCAGTAGCTCACACAAGAAAGGAAACATGAAGACTCATACCAAATCCTGAGCTTTTTAATCATCCTTCAATACATGTTGCTAGTCCTCATATTTCCTTTTATACAAATTTAAAAGGTAAATTTTTTGCTTGAGGATGTATTTCAAGTCAAATTACAGCTGAGTAAGCAATAAGACAATTTGCGACAGGGATGTCTCTGCTGTAAGCAAACTTACAAGTTTGCAGCTACCCACCAAGGGCAAGTTAACAAAAGCATAAAAGCTTTATAAAACCAAAGGAATTTACAACTAGAGTTGTCCATACTACAACTTTGAGGCAGACCCTTTTGTGCTGAAATTAGCACAGAATTTACATAATATCCACAGTGCTGCATAAAGAACTGTTGAGAAAGCACCAGGGGCAGCTGTAAAAACACAGGGAAGTGGAGAGAGAGGTGGGCACAGCTCCAGAGGCTGGGACAGTCTTTCCATCTCAGCCTGCTAACATTTAGACACAGGACCCTGACGGTCATGCACATATGGAGGCCCCAGGATTACCAGTAAAGTGGGCATTACACCAAAACAGCAGCCTGTGCACAGAGGCCAAAAGGTAATTCTATCGCATCTACAATAAGCCAGGTTTGATGAGCATCAAGTTGCAGCTAAGAATCTATATCCATAGAAGGATAGGGTCACAGACTACATGATTGGAAGACCCTCTGTTAATCACCTGGATAAATGCAGTGTGCCTGTCCTCCTTTCCTAGATGGCTCAGTCTTAGGTTTCTAACTAGAACAAGAGAAAGAACGCCTGTACAGGAGGTGGAGTAGGGAGGTTGAAATGGTAGAACCAAGGCAGCATTCAACAGAATATCAGGGCTTCATGAGTACGTGCGGAAGTGGTGTGATGCTAAGTTTCAGAGCCTTTAGGAAGTGAAGTGAAAACTCGCACAAGGAATCACTGTAGCTGGGTAATCAAATCCCCATGGCCTTGAACTGCTACAGCGCCCCAACTGAGGAAGGAGCACAGACAGGAATGGTCAGCATGAATGCAGGGACCCATCTATGTTGCCCGGAGGCTGGGGTAGTAATGCAGTGATGGCAATGGGATAGCAGTTTTAAACAGGATTGCTGATCAAAATCTAGGACGAATGAGAGTTCTCATTATCATAGCAAATACCTTCACCCCTATGGAAAAAGGAAATGAATGCTCTGTTGGACTAGAATTAAAAGTAGCTACATAAACTGACAAATTCCTATTTGTATGTATAGCTGCAGAATTTTGCTATGATTATATGCATGCCTGTACATATCTTACACATACATACCTACACATGAATGCCTACACACATTACATATATTCTCTAGCTATGCCCATTGAGAGAACCAGCCACACTTAGAGTAATGATGGCATCTAGTATCTGTATCTTTGCCTCTAAATACTACTCTCTATCAGGCAAAAGGAGCACAGATCTCAGAAGTGGCCTAATGCTAGACAAGTACCAGTGAACTCTGAACATGTGATGGTCCCAGAAAACAAGAGCTCAAAGAATGATGGAAATGCAGAAGAATAAAAACACCAGACTGAAGTTGTTCCTACCAGCCAAATTAAAATAATGGTGCATCATTGTAAAAGATAAACAAGGAAATAATCACATACATTGACCATTACTGTGCACATGAGCTCCAGAGCACACATTAAAAAAATCAACAAGTAAAACTAAAAGATTTATAGGGGACAGAATGCTTATACAGTTTCCAATATTTTTCCCTAAGCTTTTATGAATTAGAAAGAGTCAAAGACTAGAACTTTTGGCAAGGTATCCTGGTAGAGGACACTTGATCTAGATCACTTTAAGTGATCCAAATGAGGATTATCCACAATGAAACAGAGCAAAAGTGTTTGACACCAGACAGCAGACAATGAGAAAACATGGGCTCACTGCTGGATATTTACATCACAGTTACACAAACTGAATCAAAACATGAGCAAGGCCTGGACATGTCTCAGCAGGTAAAAGGTGCTTGCAGTGCAAGACTGATGAGTGGGATCATGCCCCTGGAAGCCATGTAAAAAGCTAAATGTGGAGGCATGCATCTGTAATACCAACACTTCTACTGCAAGGGGCTAGGTGAAGATAGGACAGCTGCCTGGAAGCTCCTAGGCCAGCTAGCCCCCCGAGTTTACAATGCAGCAGGGAAGAAAATAGTGACCCCCTTCCTCATAAGTCTATGCACAGCATACATTGAAACTAATGAGTTATGAAATTTAAAACTAAAAAGAGGAGAACACAAAGTTGGTGCTTAAGGGAAGTGAGATGGATCTGGGAAGAGTTAAGGGGAGAACCCGGGGATGAATATGAACAAAATACAATGTATAAAATTCTCAAAGAATTAATAAAATTGGTTTTAAAAGCTAGGCCATAGGTTCTTAAAGCAGTAGGAGAAGAACGATTGCTTTTTTCCTCTGATCTATACATACACACAAAAAATACACACATATATATACACATGCACACATGCACTGATACACACATATGCATATATGCATATACACATATACTACACACTCACACATACACATATACATACACACACAAGCATACATATACATACAGATACACATACACACACTCACATATACACATGTAAAGACACACATGCATGTACATACATTGAGGAATGCATGTACCTGCACTTAAATACACACACACACCACACACACACACATACACACGCACATGAACAAATTAAATTGAAAAATACATAAATGAGCAAACATAAAACAAATCCAAATTTAGTAAGATTATAGGGATCCCACCCTGTACCAATGAATAGTTCCACACCCATGCTCACACAGAAAGTTCTGGCTAAAGCCTAGTGGTCACAAAACAAACCAAAAATATGTGAATGTGGGAATGGGACTTTGGGAAGGTGGAATTTTGATGGTTGGAGGAAGACAAGAGAGGATGAGGAATGAGAGTGACCAGAATGCTTTATATATGTGTTTGAAAATGCCAAAGGGCAAGTGTAATCTTTAAAGGATTGTCCTATAATCCTCAGAAGGGTCAAGGAAGTAGGAGGAAAAAACTGAGGAATTGTGGTAGATTTAAGAGACCAGCAGTCTGACAAACGAATGCAACATATAAATCTAGATCTTTTTTTCTATAAATAACAGTATAAAACAATTAGTAAACTCTTATGGGGCCTGAAAGTAGTAACAGACCATTGGTAACCCTCTGGCTTTGACAGTTGAGAGTTATTTTTATGGAAGATTTTCCTTGTCTCTATAAAATGTATGCTCAATTACTGACTTTCATTCCCAGTACCATGCACAATTTCCAATGCTTACAAGACGTTCTGTGGGTTTGTTGAACTGGATTCATCTAGACCTAAAATAAACAACCACTAAGCACCAGGCTTGTGTTGTGACTCATCCTTCCCTCTGTCTCTCCACTCTCAAAATGAAACCAAACACTGAGATGTGTTATAGCCCCACAACTAATAAAACAACTGAGTTTTGAAGTTTTCTATGTCATTTCATCTTTCTGCTCATTTTTTTCTAAGTATGCCTTGCCTGAAAGATCCTTCTTAATGCTTCAGGTCTCACATTTACCCCCAACATCTAAAGAACCATTAGAAAGATCACAAAATCCAGCCATTCAGAAGCATGCCACATAAAGCCTTTGCAGACAAGGCTAGGTATCTCGACAGAGATAAGGAAGCTACAGATTATTCTATTTCTCTGTGTTTCTAATGACCGATAACACCATGTAGAATACACAGTAGAACCCAATAACTATTTGTTTACAGGTCCCAGGAGCTGTAGTCTGAATTAAGGAACTATCTCAACATCTCAACACTGCAGTTTAAAGGCTTTTCAACAGAGGCATGGGACAGCAAGTTCTACAGAAATTAAAATAAAATAAAAGGGAATTTATTCCACTTAGCTCATTTGGAAGTCAGAAGGCACACTCTCGCCCTTCATAAAGCTGGACCAACATTCCTCTTTTATTCCGGTAAACTTCATTATAAACAGTAGCTTCTCCCAGCTACCAATATTGTCTTGCTCTCTACTATTCCCATGAGCTACTCTGCCAGGCATGATACCAACCAAGAGCTGTGTCTGATCATGTTCCAGAAATGGAAAATAAACAACTCTTCAGAGGAACTCTGCACTACAGCAGGATTCCCATATTGGCTCTGAGGAGCAGGAGCAGTAATAGGGAAACTTCCATCCTACATAAAGGGATCTGAGGGAGGAAAACCACATACAGTCCATCTCATACACATGTGGATCTTCACACCTCCATAAGTATTAGCCATTTATCTCCAGATTCATGATCACCTTCTCTTGGGTCTGGGCAGGCCACGTGCTGACTAGCCTAAGCTGGTAAATACAACCTAGGAAGTTTTGAGGACAAGATCAAACCTAGATGGCTCTATCCAATAGCCATGTAAGGATTATTCGGCTGCCAAGAGAGTTCAAGTGTTGTGTAAGGTGAAGCTCCCTCTCCAAACTTTGGAGAGGCTCAGACAGCGTTGTTAGAAGGAAACCGGATGTCTGTGATGGACAGGCAGTGTTCAAGATGAGTAACACAGAAAACTGTGTTTCTCAGACCTTTCAGAGAGAACAACTGTATCTAGATATGCTTTCTCCCCTCTTGTGTAAAGAGTGAAGCAAGAAATGCTCGAATGCACCTGAGTGTGTCTCCCTCCACTGAGCCCTGCTCTAATAGCTGGAAGAGCATTTGTCACTTACAAGCAGCCAGAATGAGGAGATAAGGTGTACAGATGATAAGAAAGGGTAAGGCACTGTGAGGTACCAGGTGAAGGGATTTCAAGGGGTTCCATGTGCATCAAGAAAAGAATGTTGTCTCTGGGTTTTAAGAACAGTTTCTTAAAACTGTGATGTTTCCTAGAAGACAAATATTTGTGTCAGAGCAATACGACTTTGTAGTTCCAAGAAGTCAAGCTTGTATTTGCTACCCGGAGATTTGTTGGGCCCCATTTTGGCCGTGGTTTGGGCCTTGAGGAAAAACCCAAGCCTGGCTCGAGTTTCTGCGGCCTTGTGGGAGAGCCTAAGCCTGGCTCGAGTTTTGAGACCTGTCTCAGTCACTTCCATATTGGGGTGACTCAGCGAGACCTGTTTGGCCCTCCCTCTGCCCCACCACTGCTGATATGAAGCTTTGCCATTGGCCCTGTCAAGTTACCCCTTATTCTCTGTCACCCTTCTCTGCCTCCTTCGTCATCTTACCCCACTAAAAACGCCACACCCTATACCCCAAACTTATATAAGCCAGGGGCTGGTACAATAAAGTTGAATTCCTGCTTCGACAAGGCTCCCAGCTTGTGTGTTTCTTTTGGGTCATCAACACTCACCGTCTGGCTTAGCCCCAGACAGACTCGCCTGGACCAGCTTCTCTCCTTTCGCCTGGACCTGCAGGCAAGGAGCCAACAGAGACTGAACCAACATGGAACCTCAGGCATCCTGCATTCAACAGTTGTTGAGATTATTAATTTATGCCGCTCTGAACAATGCCCTGAGGAAATGTTAGGAGAGAGTCAACCCAGTCCTACTCTTGGAAGTGTTTGTACCGCCTGTCACTCAGAGTGACTGCAAAACTTAAGACAGGTTTAAATCACAGATGAGCAGGGGGAGGGGGAGGGAATAGGGTTTTGTTTTTTGGTTTTTGGTTTTTTCCAGAGGGGAAACCAGGAAAAGGGATAAAATTTGAAATGTATATAAATACAATATCTTGTTTAAAAAAAAAAAAAGACTAAAACATAGAACTGTCGGAGCAGGCCTTAAGGCAGCAAACAAAAAAGCTGAACCTAAAAATGAAATCATATGTTTATAACACAAATTCCTCTGAGTGTCTCTCTAGAATAGCTCAGTGGGAATTTGCAAAGGAAGAGTTAATCCCAGCACTTGAGAGGCAGAGGCAGGTGGATTTCTGAGTTCAAGGCCAGCCTGGTCTCCAGAGTGAGTTCCAGGACAGCCAAGGCTACACAGAGAAACCCTGTCTCGAAAAATCAAAAAAAAAAAAAAAAAAAAAAAAAAAAAAAAAAAAAGGAAGAGTTGACACCCCTAGGCTTGCCTTTGCGAGTTCCTCCAAAACATTCAGAAGTACGGCCGGACTTCATCTCTACTCAGATCTAAGAGGCTGGGCGGCTTTTCCAGGCTAGTAAATGGCACCCATTCTTAAATCCAAGACAAATGATAGGCTGGAATAATCTCAAGGTCCTAAAAATGAAGCCATAATCGGAAAAGCAGGCAAGCTAGACCCTTAGTGCTATTTAGATTTGTTTCCCTTCTCAAAGCTGCGAGATCTTAACCATGTCTGGTTACAAATCATATCTGCATATACAAATGATATCTGTCACCTGATATCGCTCTAAGCTCAGGGTCATATAACTACAGTTGGCTTTTGTACATTGACAGTCTCTCAAATTTAGGATTAATACTAAATCTGATGTGCATGTGCACACACACCAAACTTAACAGTGTCTTCAGTGTTTACTATTTAAATAAATGCGCCCAGTTGTAAGAGCCAGGAGCCACCCTTACACTCCCTTAATTCAGCATTGTCTGTGCTACATTAAGCAATCTCCAAGGCACTGTTCACCATGCCAACGGCCTAGCATCCTGGCCCAATTGAAACCCATCTTTCAATTGGTCCAGGACAAAGTTTCCCAAATGGACTTTCTGTCTGACAAGCTCTCTCCAGGTTATAGTGAAAAGGTATTTTTTCCCTTAATTTTATTTTCTGCATGGGTGCTTTGCCCTCATGTATGTCTGTGCACATGTGGCTGCCTAGTCTCTGTGGAGTCCCAGAAGAAGTTGCCATATCCTCTCTTAGGACTTGAACCTGGGTTCTCCCAGGGAGCCCCATGTGCTCTTTACCACTAAGCTCTTACTTCAGTCCACAAAGAACAGCTTATAAAGCACAAGTTCAATCACATTAGACTTGCTGAGTTTTGTTTTGTTTTGTTTAAGACAAAGTCTCATTAAGTAAACCTGGCTAGCCTGGAACCCATCATGTAGACCACACTGGCCTTGAACTCACAGACCTCTCTGCCTGCCTCTGCCTCCCACGTGCTGGGATTAGTGACATGCATCACCACACCAGGCCAACCTTTCTAAGACTTCTTGTTGCTTTTAGAATAAAAACCAAAACCACAAAAGAAGTCTACAGGGCCTGAGTTGCCTAGCACTAATCTCCCTTTCAGCCCCTCTCCCTGATTTCTAGCTGTATTAACAAATCCTGATCCCTCCATGTTTTCCTTTGTCCCTCTTGACTTACGAACCAAGCCTGTTTCAAAAATAGTCTCCCTGGTCTTTCTCTTACTCATCATTCAAACTTAAGTTAAAAACATCTTTCTACAAAAATAAAACAATAAATCCCTTCCCCAGACCCCAGGACTCAGTGAGTTACAGAGTCCCTTTATTCTGTCTTAATAACAATCATGGCACTCGCTAATACCCTAAATTGTATGTATATGGTTATATAATAGGTGATACCAACAGCTAGGCACAGCCCCATCGTTATACCATACATGTTTGTTAGTAGAAGCAGAAAGATGCACTTCATTTTAGCATGAATGCAGAATTTTCTGGAGCAGACATTTAGGAAATACACAGGGATTCTGTAGAGTTCCGTCACAGTGACTGGCTATGGCTACTATCCACTAAATCAAGATACAGTCATAAGAGGACTTAGAACACACATCTTGCGTCCCAAGTCCACAGCCTAGCCCTACTGTGTCATCAGATTCCAAAGTGCCTTGTTTCTTATTTCTATATTTTTGGGGGACACTCAGTCTTTGAAATTCCATAATCAGGAGTCCTTTCTTTGTTTCTCCTTTTCTCTGTCTATTTTAAGATGTTAATTTAATGTTAAGTGTGTGTGCACGTGCGTGTGTGTGTGTGTGTGTGTGTGTGTGTGTGTGTGTGTGTGTACAATACCTGCAAAGGCCAGAAAAGAACATCAAATCACCTGAAGCTGCAGTTGCAAGTGCATGTGAGCCTCCCAACATGGATGTTGAAAACTGAATTCCAGTCCAGTGCCAGAGCAGTGCTCACTCTCAAATGTTGAGTACTTAATTGCTTCTCGCTCTGTGGCCCATGCTAAACAGATTCTGCTATGAAACTGTGACTCATCCTCACCGTGAAGGCTTAGGTGTCCAAAAGAACAGCAGTCTCCACTCCCTCAGGAACCACCTGGTGATGGCAGGCAAAGGGAGACTTCCTGAGCCAGGACGCCTGATGGTCATACAGGCTTCAAAATTCTAGACGCTGCCAAGCTAGACAGTTTACAAGGATGGAGGAGGGGATCGATCAGAACTCAGGGTGAGCTGCCTGCAAAGACTCCTGGGAATCAGTGTTGTTGTTTTTCATCAGAGAGTTAGTGCAGTACTATGCTGTATCACACACATATCCCACACACAATCAACATATGAAATAGGTATTATTAGCCCACTCTTCACACTGCTAATGATTAAAGCCTACACAGTAGACTCTGCACTCTATGTCCCTTTCATCAAAGGGATGGTTTTCATGCTGACATCATCTTCTGGTCACCCACTCCTGTCCATAGCAACAGAAATGTCACGGTGAAGGTAGCCAACCCCTGCATATGTGTGAGATGGACTATTACTTCTCACTATGTATTCACACTCTCAGAGAGCTTTTACCCACAGACCCATAAAACAATGATGAACAAGTGGCTGTTTTTACATTCATCCTCACACAAGAGGAGTGGCCTCCAGCCCATTTGCTGAGTTCTATGAGACCTTAGAAATCATTTAGCCTTTACTTCACAGACATGGAAGCTGGGACCATGACTGTTCTGAGATTTCCCTTGGAACTCTCATCTACATGGGAACATTCACACATGACATCCAGATCTCATAATTCCAAGAAAAAAACAAAATAGCAAAAGTCTTGTATCTTAAGCTTAAACCACAACAGGCTAACTTAGAAATAAGGAACAAAAGTGTATTCTTAAAACTTGAATTTCTTTATTAAAACAATTAAATTGATAGAATTAATTGAAATAGAAAGAATTCTTACCAGAGAACACATGTGAACATGAAGCAATACATTGATACCTTTTCCCCAGTTGTTTCCAGGACAACAGTCATGGCAGCCTTTCAGATAAAAGAGTATCTGCAGAGAGAGACAGAGAGAGAGGAAGAGAAGCAGAAAGACAGAGAGAGAGAGACAGAGAGATAGAAAACAGAGAGACAGAGAAACAGAGACAGATAGAGATAGACAGAGAGACAGACAGAAGAGATGATATTCTGGACAAGAAGTTGAACCGTTACTCACCCCCCTCCCTACCATAATCCATCCCTCAAGTTCATATGAATACTTTGCTCTAAAACAATTTCAAATAAATATCTCTCGTGGATGTTTCTGCATCTTTCTCAGTGATATTCATGGGTTTTATCCATTTATGTTGTTCCATAGATTCAGGCACTCTACTCTTAATACACATGTGCACACAAGCAACTCCATGGGAAAAGACCACTGTGTACACAGTCAGGAAGAAAGAATTATGGCAGAAGGTTTGCCATAATTAGCTCTCTTTAATTAAGCTATTCAGAGGCTAGAGGGAAAAATAAGAAATTACTGACTGACTATAAGACTTACTTTAACCTCTCAACTACCTAAGCTTCTTTTACCAAAATGATACCAAAAGTATACCAAATGGGAAAAAATTAAGGTAAGGGCAAATAAGAGGAAAGGGAAACAGAAAGTCTAAAAATCCACAATTAGAGAGAAAGGGAGATTCTGTACTTGGAATATCCATAATAGGAGTGGGGAGAGTCTGTCTAAAGTACTGAAGGATCAGAAGAGAAAATTTCAAGTACAAAGGCAAATTGAAAGGACTTTCTAAAAGAAAGGAAGAGTTCTTAGAAGAAAGATACTGCTGCCTCATAGCCCAATAAAAAGTGATGGATGCAGTTACATGGGATCATTTGGTATTACATAGTTTCTTTATCTTTGACGGCTTTGTTTCTCAAAACACTATTTGTCTAGCCGATATAACTACAAAATTATGAAGGAATGTCTAAGTGTGAATATAAATTCTGAAAGTTGAGAGAACTAAGTTTGGTAAGAACTATTAATACATTAAATAAATTCTTGGAATATTTGAGAGTATGGAATGAAAAATTCCAACAACACATACCATGCATAAAAGTCATATAAAATCATGCCTAATTCTGTGCAATTTTACAGAAAATTTTTGTGCCTATTTGAAAGATCTTTAAAAAATAATAATCAGACGTGATTACAGAAAGAAGACAGACATGGCAGTCTATTGAAATAACAAGTGATTTGTGGAGACATGGAAAGGGAGACATAGCTATTCTGTTCATGTAGCTAGGGTTATAGAACTCAGGTGAAGTGAGATGGTCACATTCATAATCAGAGACCATGATCTTACTACCAACAAGGTAGGCTGACACTGGCAGCACTGTCTTCAAGATGGTCTGTCTCTAAGGATGTCTGACTCTTCGCTTGCCACCTCCTAGTAGACCCAGACTTTGATTACAACTTTGGAAACTCATAAACGTGCACTCTTAAGAGATTATTTACAAAAGCAATATTTTCCCATCCTTAACTCAAATTTAACATCAACAAGGCCCATCTCTCTTGGGTGAGCATGAGAATAGAAACAGTGCTGAGCAGTGGTGGCACATGCCTTTAATCCCAGCACTTGGGAGCCAAAGACAGGCAGATTTCTGAGTTTGAGGCCAGCCTGGTCTACAGAGTGAGTTCCAGGACAGCCAGCCAGGACTACACAGAGAAACCCTGTCTCGAAAAAACAGAGAGAGAGAGAGAGAGAGAGAGAGAGAGAGAGAGAGAGACAGAGACAGAGACAGAGACAGAGACAGAGACAGAGAGACACAGAGACAGAGACAGATAGACAGACAGACAGACAGACAGACAGGCAGACAGGCAGGCAGAGACAGAAAGAGACAGAGATGCAGAGAGATGAGACAAAGACAGACAGACAGATACACAGATACACAGACACACAGACAGACAGAGAGAATAGCAACAGTGACAGCTGTCAGTGTCTGTCCCTGAGAGCCTGTTTCTTCTCAGCAGCCAGCTTAGATGAAGACACCACAACAGCATTGTTGCTTGGCACACCCACATGACAACTGAGAATGAAAGGATCTAAGAAATAGAAGCTGCTCTGGCTCAATTTGTCCAAGTAACAAAACAATATGAGCAGGAAAGGACTGCAATTAGCAGGTACATTTGGTCACCATAACCACTCTCATCTTGGTGTGCAATGTCCCATGTCTTCTCAGTCCGCACATATATTACACACGAGTACATCATGTTCCTGTGTATGTGTACACTCATGTATAAAAGTGCATTCACATGCATGTAGAGGTCAGAGGTTTGATACCTTCATCTCTCACTGTCTAATTTATTTTTCTGATATTGGGTCTTCTATTGGGCCTGTAGCTTTCCAATTCAGATAGATTCTCTAGCCGCCAAGCCCCTAGGATCATCTTCCCTCTATCTTTCGAATGCCAGAACTAAAGGGTATACTACCCCATCCCCATTCTTTATATGGGTACTAGGGATCCAAACTCCAGTCTTCATGCTGGCCCAGCCAGCTCCAGCTCCCTAGTCCCCTGAATCTTTATCTGGTCACACTGAATCATTGAGATTCTTCTGGTGTGATTTAGATTCTAAATATACCTCAAAGATTCGTTCATGTGGTAAAGACTTTGCTTCCCATCACCCCGAGACAATACCTGAGGAAGACAATGCATCTGCAGGAAGGACCCAGAATTTTAGCTAATGGTTTCAGTCCATGGTCACCTGGCCCCACTACCTTGGGTCCTAGGTAAAGTGCAATAGCATGGTAGAAGCACAAGATGGTAGAGGTTTCTCAGATGACCAGTAGTCAGAAAGAGAGGATACCATATATATCCTTTGAAGGCATGCTTCTAGTGAGTAACCTGCTTTGTGTAGTTAGGTCCTACTTCCTAAAAGTCCACTCACTTATTAAATTGTCAATGAGTTAACCCATGAATGAGGTTATAACCTTTATGATCCCAAAGGCCCGAGATCTAGTCACCTGCTAAGGGTGCTCTTAGGAGGGGACCATTCCATGTCTAGACTTTAACAGGCTTAGTTAGCCAGCAATGACACTACTGGAAGATGTTGGAATATTTAGGATGCCGACCTTTGTGAGGAAGCTGTGTCATCAGTCAGAATATACTCTTTCTCTTCCTCTCTTCTTTGTTTCCCAGCTAGCACGGGGTGAGCATCGTTTCCCCACCATGATGTTCTGCCTTGCCACGGGCCCAAAACAGGAGAAATGACCAGAGATTCAAATTTCTTTTCCTCCTTAAACTGTTCATCTCAGGTCACAGCAAAGCACATTAGCTAGCACAAAGCCCTTTATCCGGCAGTATTGGCTTGCTCAATACCACTTCCCGCTACAGTATAAGTATAAGACTTTCAGAGATATAACTTGTCAAAAAAGATGTAATACACAAAAAGGTAAAAATAAAATAACATTGATATCTCTGGGTTAGTGGGTCAGTGCTTCTTATATCCTTATAGGGCACAGAAATCACCTGGGGATCTTGTTATCATGTAAGTCTGGGTCAGCAGATAGATACAATCAAAGAATGTGCATTTCTCACAAGCTCCCATGAGATGCCCATCCTTCTAATCCATGGGCCACAAGGACCTGGTTCACCTAAAGTAACAAAACCCAAAAAAGGCTTTTGTATGGCATAACAACATTAGTATATAATTCAGCTAGGTATTGAGCTCTGTTACTGACTCCCAAATCAAGTGGAATTATTTCATATAGATTGTCTGATCAAAAATAACTACTCCTGTGGTCACTGAAAGATGGCCTCCCTCAGGTAACAAAAGTTTTTACTATAAATTACATAGAATTTAATGCTCAATCCTCTTCTTTGTCCATTTTTCCAAATCCTTACTAATATGTCAGTCAGAGGAGCATTAGGAAAGGAACTAGCTATTTCTAAGATTTAAGCTCCCGGAACCCATGATTCACACGAGGGCAAAAGGAATGGAGATACTAAAGCAAGAACATGCAGAGGACACTCTGGGCTCCCAGCCTTCAGTTTCGGGAATGAAAACAGCTATGATATAGTCTCTGGAGCAGAGGCGCCCATGAGAAGGGAGTCATGTCCGGCTGAATGATAAATCTGTATAAACATTTAAACAAAGTTGTTAACCCCATAATAGGGTATCTGGCCTCCTGTGTCCCATATTAACAAAGGCTCTTTCTCAATTCTTTCTGCAGATGCCAGGATCTGGGCAGTGAAGAAAACAATGCTACTTCTCCCCTTCCTGGTAACTTGGGTCTCTCCTTCCCACTTCCAGTCCATCCTGATAGGGACTTACACGGTGAAACCGAGGACTGAAAACGTAGCAAAGAAGAAAGGGAGGTGGGGCTCACTGTGTTTAAGAGCCTGCCCCACAAAGCACCCAAAAGGAAGCTAGAAATTTCCACCAGCCAGACGCTCAGTCTAATGTCTCATGTCTGAGTAAGCATGGGCTTAAACAGGCAACCCCAAAGGTCAGAAGTCAAGGGACATTCCTCAGCCAGAAGCAGAGGCAGGGGATAAATGGAGCTATTTGTTTTCCTTCCTCTGGGAAGATATAATGGCCCCTGACACACAGGCAACCACCACTCAGATGAGTTGTTTTTAAATATGAACCCCCACATTTGTGATCAGGAGTCAGGCAAGAAGCCTGGAGGGGTGAGTTTTCCCACACTCCTCAGCTACATCTATCTTTGTCTGGAGTTCCAGAACAAGAGCTCAGAAATGTAACTGCATTCTTTCTGTGTGTGGTAAAGGAGCCAGTGGGTTTTTACAGCTGGCCCAGAACTGGACTGGCTTTGAGGATGTTCATAGTCTGAAACATCCCTCCTCTAGCTACACTATCCAACACTGGACACCGGTGTTTAAAAGCCATGAATCCCCACTCATAGCAATAACACAGCAAGGGAATGCTGAATGCTTGCTTTGGGGAAGATTAGAATCTAAGAAGTTTAAAGTGCTCAAGTGCAACCACATTATTCTCGGTAAATGAAGACTTACTGGTTAGAACCTGCTACACTATTCCACAGCTCCGTGTCCTCCTCAGCACAGGGAAAGGAGGACTAAATTTCCTTCCAGAGCACACATTTCATTTGTTTCCATGACAGAAACCAAACTCTTTAACAGCGACATGGTAGACATGGAAACAAAGGCTGCCTTCCTAAGTGACTCTTGAGAATGTATTTCAGCACAAATGTGTCACTTCCTCCGCAGCTTGGATGATCCACAATGGTTTTTTCCTACGTAAATTTATACAATCTGAGCCTTTACATAACTGCTCTAAGTTGTTATTTACTAAGGATCAGAAATAAAAAGCCCAACCCTTCAGGAAATAAACAGACTCATTCTTTACCTTGAATTAAGTGAGGTATTGGAAAGGGGAACTAGTTTTTTTTTTTTTCAGCACATTGAAAAAAGTCTATTTGATTTAATACACCACACACACACACACACACACACACACACACACACACTACACATGATGCACACTACACATAATACACACAATACACACTATATACACACTATATACACACAGACTACACATACATACATACTACACATACCTACACACTACACATAATATACATTACTCAATCACACATACTATACACACACTACATACACACTATATACACACACACTACACATAATACACACTACACAAACACACATACTATACACACACATATACACACTACATGCACACACGTACACACACTACACACACATACACATAGACTTCAAATACACTACAAATACATATACTACACAATACACACACATCTCCTCTTCCTCCTCTTCCTCTTTCTCCTCCTTTTCTTCTTCCTCCCACTATTTGAAAATAAATGATTCAGTCTTTGGAAAACATGCTGGTGATGGATTATTGTGTGCTCAGGTGATTACCATCTCAGAACCACAAAGCTGGGACAAATACAGTGAATAATAGGGCTCAGAGAGTATGACAGTAGCAATTCATTGTTGAAAATTACAAGAAATCACTGGAGTGAGGGATGTAGAGGCCAATTTAAAAGGTTTCTCTATAACTAAGTGAATTTTTAAAAGCTCCCTATCTAGGCAGAAAGTCACTAAGTGACCTATCACTTTAAGAAAAAGTGTTATAAAGGTTTCTTTCCCTCCTGCAGGCAGGATGGACCTTAATCAGAGGCATTGCTTGTTTCAGCTGGCAGCGCCAGAGCTAGAGCTTAACTTCCTCTAGTCTCTTCAGGAAGCATCTTTGTGGGCACATGGCCAACCTGTGCAGCGAGACCCAGAGCCTGAACTTTGGGGTTCCGTTAAAGCAAATAGCCCTCGAATGAATTTAAAGCTAGACGAAACTAAAAACAAAGATGGCCTGACATTGATAGATAATAGATAGACAGTTATTTCCACCATTCTCAAAGGCTTTGTGATTGGGTTTAGGACTCGAGAGAAATGTATACTGTATAAATCTTTTAACTGGGAGATTTGGTCAGCTAGACCGTAAGCTAACCTAAGTCAATTGGAGCTAGACTCTAAAGCACAGTCAAAACTCTGAGAGCAGCCAAGGAGAGTACATGCTAGGTACATGTGGTGTTGTGTTTTCCTTCTATCCCTCTGAAAGCCTCTTTAAAATTCTTCCTGGAGCTTATAGTTAGGAGTCTGCAGTTCTTTGAAGGAAATGGGTAGACCTGGAAATATGATAACTATCTCCTTCTGGAGTCATTGCCATCATCATCACAGTGGAATGAGTGCACTGTACAATTTAGAGCCAGGAGCTGAAAAAGGCCACAGAGCAGCAGCAACAGCCTGACGTTACCATGACTATCGGATGTAGCAAAGGGACCCACTGCACTGTGATGGTGCACTTTGGGCACTGTCTAGGGAGACAAGGAAATGTAATCTGCTTTTGAAACTACACCCAAGAAGATCTGCCATAAAAAGGCTCATCCATTCAACCATAAATTACTGAATGTATTTATATTACTGCATTACTTCTGTATCATGCAACATACTTAAACACACGTGAACACAACAAGGTAAAGGCGACAGTGAAGTGGAATGAAACAAAATATCAGGTACTATAAGGGTTTTCAGGACCACGGCAACAATTTGGTAGACACAGTCTTACTCAGGATAACCTGAATTTAATGTCCAGATCCTACAAGGAGATAAAAAAGAACAGATTCTTGAGAGCTGTCCTATGACTTTCAAGAATACCATGACATGAATGGGCTTGCACACACACATACACAACCTAAATAAACTAATAACAAATTTATAAAGAAAGAAAAAACATAAAGTTTCTCTTTAAAATGAAGTAGGTAGTATAAGTGAATACTGGAGAAGTTCACTGCGGTCTAGATTTGGAAAAAAAGACTTTAAAATAAAGGTCTAAGGATAAGGAAAGAAACTAAATAGAAATAATAGAAGTTGGGGTGGTGTTTTAGGTAGAGACAAGCATTCCCAAAGGCCATGAGGCTGGAGTGTGCTTGGTACATTTGAGAAGCAGGAAAAATGCATTGTTCAGGAGGAAAGTATGTTGGACCGAAGGCTGGCAATGGGCAGTGCGCCAGGCCAGAGGACACCCTGGAACTCTGAACAAGGAATTCGGATTTCACGTTCTTTGGTATACAGCTAGCAGAAGACTTTAATCAGGATAGTGTTGCTTCCGATGAATGATTAGACTGACCACCATGGGAAATGGCGTGCAGAGACTTGGGGAGCGAGCCAAGGAGAGCACCGGGAAGGTCAGAGCAGGGTCCAGATGAGAGAAGGTGATAACTAGGACCGGGAAGGGCTTCTCACCCTCACAACTCCTGACATCTCGGGCACATGATCTTCTGTGATGAAGGTAACATCCTCAGTCTCTTCTCACCAAACATTAGACAGCGTTCTCTCCTTCCCAGTCATGGCATTCAAAAGCAATTCTCCAGATATCACCAAACATCCTCTAGAGAGCCAGACTCTACCCGTTGAGAATAAGGGAGCTGAAGTGTTAGCTGAGCTGGTGACAGGAATTCAGATTCTGAACATATTTTAAGACAGAGTTGACGGGATTCGCTGGCAAGAACAGATGTAGAGTGTGAGAGAAAAGAGGAGTCAGTGATAAGATATCCCCAGGGGTTCGAGGCTGGACCACTGAAGGGTGGAAGCAACAAGTACAGGGATGAGAAAATCGAAGGAGGGGAGAACAACTATAACTTAGAGTATGGGAGATTTGGGGTCCCTAGTAGGTTTCTATACAGCAAGGGTAAGTTGGCTGCTGAGGCTCCAAGGAAGTATCAGGTTGGATGCTGAACTTCAAAGGTATGCATACATCTATATAAAAAACAGATTCAGGGATAGATGTGATCACTAGATAATGAATAAGATGCATACACAGAAGGCAGGTGACATCTGAGAGTATGAATAGAGAACAACAGCAACACAGGAACACTTGGGGAACTTCTACAACTAAGCATATGGTAAGAAGCAATAGACACTGAGACACAGCTCGAGAGGAATCATAATGTTACAGCATGTTTACACAAAGAGAAAATGCATTTCGGTTAACAATAGCTAATTATGAAATGAAGCAGAGAGACATCAGGTTTGATGAGAACAGAAGGGAGCACTAGCAACACAAACTTCACTAGAAACTTTTAAAAGGCAGTCTTCGTGTAGCATGTCAACAGTCTGAATAAAGACACCCGACTGCTCTTAATAACCCAATGAATGAGCCAGAGTACCTTTCTAAAATGTTTAAAGTTGTTCTGCAAAACTATGTGGGGCAAGGAGAGACTGCTAATACCATTACCCATGCTTCCCACAAAAGAATGACTTGACAATTTGAAAATCAGTAAGGCAAGAGTTAAATGAAAGGGGGTGCTGGGTTTCTTCAGACTGAACAGAAACCACTGTTCACACTAGCAAGGCACAAGAACTAGTGAACAACACAACAGGCTCTTCTCCAAGCGTTCCCTGAATCAAGCATCCAAGTCTCTTTCGTGAATAACTACAGCCATTCCAACAGGCTTACCCTGTCGAAATGGGAGAGGCAAAGAGGTTTCAATGAGAGATAGTTCTCCTTCTCTGGCAACAATTTAGAATCTGAATACTCTCCAAGACTAAATAGATAGAAAATAAATATGACTGGACAAATTAACAGAATAATTTTGCAAGTGTTTTTTGGATGTTTCTACCCAGTATACTCTAACTCAAGGGAAAGGGGGGTGGCTAGAAAGCAATTAAGTTTCTCTGCTTGAGAGTTTCATTTTCCATCCACCTAACTTATCCATAGGGAGGAAATGCCTAGTAGCCAACATTCCCAAGCAACCCAATGGGAGATCAGAATATTATGGTATGAAATTCTCCAAGAGTAAATTTAATGGTTATTTTTAAAAAGAGTAATTGGCTGGAAGTGTCCTTTGAGAAATGTCATTTGGGTGGTATTCATAATCCCTTCCAGGAAAGCTATAAAACTCTCAGCATGGTAGAGTGTAGAAGGTCAGTGATTACAGAGCTTTTGGTTCAACTAGACAATCTGGAAAGATGTGGTCACAAGCAGAGGTCCTGGAGCTGCTGCAGATCAAATATACAAAAGAGAAGAGGAAACAACTCACTCAGTGTATCCCCTGAGGGAATTCAAGTCATAGCGTTCAAACCTTGAAGTTACTGGTGTTGGTCTGCACAGTAACTTTATTTTATTTTATGTATAGTACTAAAATCACAGCCAACAAAAGAACTGCACAAGAGCATAAAACCAAAGGCTACAACAGCAGTAGCAATAACAAAAGCCACCAGACCAGAGAGGCCCTGTGGGGTGGGAGAAAACACTGGAATATCACCTGTCTAGTAAGGGGTTAAAACTGAACCAGAATGAATGCCGAACTCAACGACAGCGAATATTTAATAAGCGAAGAACTGAAAAAGTGTTTTTCCAAACCAAAATAATTAAATAAATAAAAATAAAGGCCAATGAGTATACAAAAAGGTATTCAATTTCACTAAGTATCAGAGAAATGTAAATAGATGGACAACGACATAATCACATTGTACCTGTTAGATTATCTACACCATATATATATACATATGCTACATATGCATATGCATATACACAAATATATACATACATATAGCTTTCCTTTCAGAAAATCTTGAAGGAGATATAATAAATACTATATACATATATATATGCACATATATACATGTATATAATATATACATAGACACACATCACACACACACACACATATATAAATGTGTGTGTGTGATATATATATTTGTGTGTGTGTGTGTGTGTGTGTGTGTGTGTGTGTAATCTTGTACCTGGAATGTAAATTAGAATGGCCATTATGAAAATGGTATGGAGATTCCTCAAAAAGTAAAATATAATTACTATGTGATTCAGCAATTCCACGTCTGGATATATAGCCAAAGAAATTGAAATTACTATTCAGAACATTCGATATATAGAAAGAACTCAAATTCCCAAGCATGAATAACAGATAGACCATCTCTTGGTATCAAAGAACCCCCACCCTGCAGAGATAACAAGGTATATGGTACCCCATGCTATTACATATAGTTTCTATTTAAACTAAATGCATAAATATGGGGCTAATCTCCTGAAAACTATACAAAGCTGCTGAAAAAACATGAAATGTCTTAATAGAGTTGAAAATACCATTCATGTCCAGAAAAACTCAACTCAGCAAAGGCCAGGAGCCTGGCTCCACTATCAGATCCATCAAACCACAAGACCTCAGACAGAAAATGCCAGGCAACAGACACACTTTACCTATTTCATTAATAGTTTGTCCACACACAAAGAAATGTCACCTTTTCCTCTGTATCATAAGAGCTCTTGGGTGACCTTAACATTGACCCAGGGCTCAGAACAAAAGCTCCAGACCTTTCCATGGTTCTCAGGTTCAAAGGTTCTCAGATTTCCATGAGCATGAGTCCCAGAAAACAGGTTAGTGATGTACTTTAAATAGGGAAACCTGTGGTGTATTAGTCACTTGACATGTTGCTTGCCCAGA